>OU612047.1:41033257-41259006 GCA_914767935.1 Coremacera marginata | reverse complement strand
TAAAGATATAAAGATATAAAGATATGAAAGATATAAAGATTATAAACATATAAAGATATAAAGATATAAAGATATAAAGATTTAAAGATATAATATATAAAGATATAAAGATATAAAGATATAAAGATATAAAGATATAAAGATATAAAGATATAAAGATATAAAGATATAAAGATATAAAGATATAAAGATATAAATAAAGATATAAAGATATAAAGATATAAAGATATAAAGATATAAAGATATAAAGATATAAAGATATAAAGATATAAAGATATAAAGATATAAAGATATAAAGATATAAAGATATAAAGATATAAAGATATAAAGATATAAAGATATAAAGATATAAAGATATAAAGATATAAAGATATAAAGATATAAAGATATAAAGATATAAAGATATAAAGATATAAAGATATAAAGATATAAAGATATAAAGATATAAAGATATAAAGATATAAAGATATAAAGATATAAAGATATAAAGATATAAAGATATAAAGATATAAAGATATAAAGATATAAAGATATAAAGATATAAAGATATAAAGATATAAAGATATAAAGATATAAAGATATAAAGATATAAAGATATAAAGATATAAAGATATAAAGATATAAAGATATAAAGATATAAAGATATAAAGATATAAGATATAAAGATATAAAGATATAAAGATATAAAGATATAAAGATATAAAGATATAAAGATATAAAGATATAAAGATATAAAGATATAAAGATATAAAGATATAAAGATATAAAGATATAAAGATATAAAGATATAAAGATATAAAGATATAAAGATATAAAGATATAAAGATATAAAGATATAAAGATATAAAGCTATAAAGATATAAAGATATAAAGATATACAGATATAAATATATAAAGATATAAATATATAAAGATATAAATATATAAAGATATAAAGATATAAGGATACGAGTATAAAAATATAAAGATATAAAGATATAAGGATATAAACATATAAATATATAAAGATATATAAAATTAAGGATATAAAAAAAAGTACAAAAATAAACATAAACATAAGCATAAACATAAACATAAACATAAACATAAACATAAACATAAACATAAACATAAACATAAACATAAACATAAACATAAACATAAACATAAACATAAACATAAACATAAACATAAACATAAACATAAACATAAACATAAACATAAACATAAACATAAACATAAACATAAACATAAACATAAACATAAACATAAACATAAACATAAACATAAACATAAACATAAACATAAACATAAACATAAACATAAACATAAACATAAACATAAACATAAACATAAACATAAACATAAACATAAACATAAACATAAACATAAACATAAACATAAACATAAACATAAACATAAACATAAACATAAACATAAACATAAACATAAACATAAACATAAACATAAACATAAACATAAACATAAACATAAACATAAACATAAACATAAACATAAACATAAACATAAACATAAACATAAACATAAACATAAACATAAACATAAACATAAACATAAACATAAACATAAACATAAACATAAACATAAACATAAACATAAACATAAACATAAACATAAACATAAACATAAACATAAACATAAACATAAACATAAACATAAACATAAACATAAACATAAACATAAACATAAACATAAACATAAACATAAACATAAACATAAACATAAACATAAACATAAACATAAACATAAACATAAACATAAACATAAACATAAACATAAACATAAACATAAACATAAACATAAACATAAACATAAACATAAACATAAACATAAACATAACATAAACATAAACATAAACATAAACATAAACATAAACATAAACATAAACATAAACATAAACATAAACATAAACAAAAACATAAACATAAACATAAAACATAAACATAAACATAAACATAAACATAAACATAAACATAAACATAAACATAAACATAAACATAAACATAAACATAAACATAAACATAAACATAAACATAAACATAAACATAAACATAAACATAAACATAAACATAAACATAAACATAAACATAAACATAAACATAAACATAGACATAAACATAAACATAAACATAAACATAAACATAAACATAAACATAAACATAAACATAAACATAAACATAAACATAAACATAAACATAAACATAAACATAAACATAAACATAAACATAAACATAAACATAAACATAAACATAAACATAAACATAAACATAAACATAAACATAAACATAAACATAAACATAAACATAAACATAAACATAAACATAAACATAAACATAAACATAAACATAAACATAAACATAAACATAAACATAAACATAAACATAAACATAAACATAAACATAAACATAAACATAAACATAAACATAAACATAAACATAAACATAAACATAAACATAAACATAAACATAAACATAAACATAAACATAAACATAAACATAAACATAAACATAAACATAAACATAAACATAAACATAAACATAAACATAAACATAAACATAAGCATAAACATAAACATAAACATAAACATAAACATAAACATAAACATAAACATAAACATAAACATAAACATAAGCATAAACATAAACATAAACATAAACATAAACATAAACATGAACATAAACATAAACATAAACATAAACATAAACATAAACATAAACATAAACATAAACATAAACATAAACATAAACATAAACATAAACATAAACATAAACATATACATAAGCATATGAACATTAATAAAAAACACGTATAAATATTAAAAACTAAAAATTTCAAGTGATCAAAAATTTTAACGAAAAGTTTGCATTCCCTTTTTTCGTTCGGGATATTTTTTTCTGCCTCACCGGAATCTTAGAAGTCAAAAAATAGTTCCACCAGTTTCCAACAGTTTTCTTGTCAACGTAACAATTTTTTGCACTAATTATAATTATTTCCTTTGCTCAAACCACAGTTACCTTGTCAACGAAGCGCAAACTATTCAAATTAACTTAATGCCAAGCTTTTTGCTAAAATTAGTTTTGAAAGCTTTTAGGCTAATTAAATTGTATGCATATACATTTTTCAAGTATTGTAGTGATCTTTGCCCCATCTCCTACTCCGCTCTCTACCAACAGCACCACGGCCACAATTATTCCGGCAAGCATACCGCATTTGCACAAACTGAAATCAGTTATGAAATTTTAATTTAATTTCTGCAGCGCAATGCGACATCATGACACGCCTACCTTTCTCAATACGTAGCATTCAACGGAACTCAGGTCAACTTACACCCCGCCCCACCCCCAGCAACCTTTACACCATCCTTACGTCCGCTGTTTACAAAACAAGGTTGCCATTTTATAACGTTATTAATTTTTCCCTGACTATTGTATTCGCTCCGCTCTAGCAAACGCGTTTAATTGAAGTGGTGGTTGTTTCGCAGTTTTGACAGCTTTTGCCCAAATCTAGCATTCTACCGAAATTCAATGCTTAAGAAATTATGAGTGGAAGCTACGCAACGCTATGGTCGCCATCGCCGCACCGCGCGCTTTCATTTGAAAAGCAAATAGTTGGAATGGCAAAATTTTAAATTGATTTTTAATTGAATTTCATTGTGCATGAGTTGAGGTTGCCGAGCCATATTGCAGGAACAGTGGCGCCATGAAGGTATTTTCCTAAAAGAGTTTTTCTAAGTATTCGCAAGGAAGACGAGGCTTATAATGATAATTTTTTTACTTTCATATGATACAGAAATAGCAGACTGATCAATTGTAACTGACAAACATAGATTTTTAAAAGATATTTTATAAATAAAACTACAAAATGTAAACGGGTATTACTTGAAGTGTTGTTTTTTCAAATGACACAGTTATTTTTCGGACCCACTGAACAAATTTTTTAAAAAAATAGGCACGTATTGTTTCACAAAATATTTAGTACTGTGCTACAATTTTCCAAAATTTAGCCAAAATATAAAAATGAAAAATTTTATAATTTTAAGTTTATAAATTTTTTTATTTTTTACATTTATATCAATCTTTTAAATCGATTGTATGGAATGTATGGAATATAAGCTAATTGTGTTTTACAGCAATCTTTCAATTATCAATTATTTATTATTGTTTTTAAGAACTTTATCTCTAAAGAAACAACTTAATGGTGTCAATCTAGCGTTCGTTTTTGAAAATAAATCTTTTAACAAATTACAAGTATTATGTAGGAAAAGGGACAACGAATGATGACAATACTGCTTGAATTTTTTTTCAGAATCCTGATATTACTGCAGGTTTTGTAGGTTTCGATCAGTAATAGTTGTGCTTCAATTGATCCGAAAAAATTCCAACATTATTGAATGCAAACTGAAGAGCAGAGCATTGCACGAACATAAAATTTTTATTTGTTCGTCCGTTTGTTCGTAGAATTTTTTTTTAATAATTTTCTACCACTTCAATTAAAGAAAAAAAATTATAAAAAATCAAAAAACATACCAACAGAAATAGTCATGCCTGATCAGGCAAAAATTCAGGCCTGACAAGCATGACTCAGATTTTTTCCTAATTGACCTGATTTTTTCATACAAGTGTCCGCCTCTTCAGACCTGAAGTTTAGTATTTCGTTTTTTAAATGTTCATCTATGATTTCTGGTCTGAATAACAACTTTTATTTCAAATTCAGATATATGGTATCTGGCCTGAAATTGAAAAAGACTGATTTTTTTGTTTAATTTCAGGTAAGAATACTGGTCTGTAAAAAGGAAGACTGAATGAATTATATCTTAATTTCAGCTTTGAAATCGGCACTGAATAATGGAGGTATGATTATGTTTAAAAATGCAATCCTGAACTTCAGTCTGACTATTAGAGGCCTGAGCGAGTTTTCTGCTGGGATATATTCCCACTCGGAGAAACTTAATTTATGATTTTCATTCGAATAATTTTTCAATTCCAGCGTTTCCAACATATGGTTTTTCCATTTCAGTTTTTTTTTTAGGTAACGAAAAAGTCCTCAAACGTCGAAAAGGCTCTCTTTTTTTACACTTATACCCTAATTTCATTTATTTATCTCTAAGCTACGCGAACACTAAATTTCTGCTCATTTGAAGCACGGCAACCTGTGCCGAAATTCATCAAAACATATTCATAGAAGCCACATGCCAAAATGGGCAGAAATTTAGTTTTCGCATGTTTAATGGATAAATGAATGAAATTAGGGCATAAGTGTAAGAATTAAGAGCATTTTCAACTTTTGGGGACTTTTTCGTAAAAATACCTAAATCCAAAGGGAATAAAAAAAAAACGGAATGGAAAAACTGTATGTTGGCAACCACCCTGGAACTCAAAAACTTTTCGAAAGAGGAAATCATTAATATTTTTCTAGATATATTAAAATTGCTTCGAGTGAGAAACATATGTTTTTCGATTTTTCTATAATTTTTTTGTGATCGAAATGATAGCAAAGGGCTTTTTAAGTTATATTTTTTCCTTATTTCGATTTTTTTATTTTTTTGAAAAAAATTTTTTGAGATTATGCTTTTATATCTGTTTTGAAAGAGTGGGAGGCTCCGATTTCAAGATAGGATTATACTCTCTTCACCAATGTTTCTTAAAATGACCCATAGAACACCGCTTGGATGGGGTATCTCTCTAGAGATCTCTATCTCTATCTCTATCTCTATCTCTATCTCTATCTCTATCTCTATCTCTATCTCTATCTCTATCTCTATCTCTATCTCTATCTCTATCTCTATCTCTATCTCTATCTCTATCTCTATATCTATCTCTATCTCTATCTCTATCTCTATCTCTATCTCTATCTCTATCTCTATCTCTATCTCTATCTCTATCTCTATCTCTATCTCTATCTCTATCTCTATCTCTATCTCTATCTCTATCTCTATCTCTATCTCTATCTCTATCTCTATCTCTATCTCTATCTCTATCTCTATCTCTATCTCTATCTCTATCTCTATCTCTATCTCTATCTCTATCTCTATCTCTATCTCTATCTCTATCTCTATCTCTATCTCTATCTCTATCTCTATCTCTATCTCTATCTCTATCTCTATCTCTATCTCTATCTCTATCTCTATCTCTATCTCTATCTCTATCTCTATCTCTATCTCTATCTCTATCTCTATCTCTATCTCTATCTCTATCTCTATCTCTATCTCTATCTCTATCTCTATCTCTATCTCTATCTCTATCTCTATCTCTATCTCTATCTCTATCTCTATCTCTATCTCTATCTCTATCTCTATCTCTATCTCTATCTCTATCTCTATCTCTATCTCTATCTCTATCTCTATCTCTATCTCTATCTCTATCTCTATCTCTATCTCTATCTCTATCTCTATCTCTATCTCTATCTCTATCTCTATCTCTATCTCTATCTCTATCTCTATCTCTATCTCTATCTCTATCTCTATCTCTATCTCTATCTCTATCTCTATCTCTATCTCTATCTCTATCTCTATCTCTATCTCTATCTCTATCTCTATCTCTATCTCTATCTCTATCTCTATCTCTATCTCTATCTCTATCTCTATCTCTATCTCTATCTCTATCTCTATCTCTATCTCTATCTCTATCTCTATCTCTATCTCTATCTCTATCTCTATCTCTATCTCTATCTCTATCTCTATCTCTATCTCTATCTCTATCTCTATCTCTATCTCTATCTCTATCTCTATCTCTATCTCTATCTCTATCTCTATCTCTATCTCTATCTCTATCTCTATCTCTATCTCTATCTCTATCTCTATCTCTATCTCTATCTCTATCTCTATCTCTATCTCTATCTCTATCTCTATCTCTATCTCTATCTCTATCTCTATCTCTATCTCTATCTCTATCTCTATCTCTATCTCTATCTCTATCTCTATCTCTATCTCTATCTCTATCTCTATCTCTATTCTCTATCTATCTATCTATCTATCTATCTATCTATCTATCTATCTATCTCTATCTATTATATAAAATTGAAGTGCAAAATTTTTGTTTCCAAGTCAACTTCAAAAGTACTGGGTCGATTTTAATGATTTAATAAGTTTTAAAATGTCATATTTGTGCTAAGCCACAGCATAGGCGTATTTTTATTTCGAAATTTTAATACAAAGTATGTTTAATAAAAGTGTTAAGTTTTTTAAAAAATCATCCCCGATGCCACGAATTGCTTAATCGTTTTTTTTCACGCGTTTGTGTTGCAAGAGTTTCAAAAAACTCCATGTTGCTCTCTACTCTTCTCTTTTTCTGCTCAGCTAGCACAGCACTACATAAAAAACAGATGAGCCTCGCGCAAGGCGAAAAGAGAGATACATATAAATAAACTGCTCAGCTGCAAAACAAAACAAAAGAAAAAATGTTTTTTAATTCGTTTGGCTTGCATTGTATTACTGATGTCATACGGTGATCGTTTGAACGGCGAGTAAAAGTTTTTGTTTCAGTAACAAAAAAATGTGTTACTGCCCCAACGCCCCTTATTGATAAAAAAAAAAGTCCGTGGCGAAACCGCGGAACACTGTGGTCCGCTAGTATAGATATAAAATACTTTGTAAGTAAACATTAATATATGTATATTGTATAGTAAAATACTTATTGAAGAGTACTCGTAATAGACAGACAGATGCAGTTTAGTTAATTTTTGAAGATCTTTAATAATTAGGAACTTTTTCAGTGAAAAAAGTAGATATCAGTAAGAAAAGTTTCCGATTTCGGAATCCGATTTCGTTACTAAAGTGTAAAGAATGTTGTATGAAGGGGTTGACACGAAATGTCGGGGTAACAAAATGTCGTAACGATTTCGTAACGAGTCTTAACGAAAAAGTTACGATTTCGTTTAGACAGTTCGAAAGAAAGGACATTTCACTCTGTTCGCATTTCAATATTTCGTACAAACAGTCGCAAAACGAAATTCCATATTAATTCGTATAAAAAGTGAAACTGTTCCGATATTTGCGTAACGAAATTGTAACGATTTCTTTAAGACAGCCCGAAATAGTTACGAATTAGTCGGAATTTCCACAAAGTCGTCAACTATGGTTTGCTGGGAAACTTAGAATAGAGAAAATAAAGAATCTTTATCCATTCGATAAAAAAACATAATAAAAAGTTAACAAATTGGATGTGTTAATTTGAAAAAAAGTGTTTTATTTGTTTGAAAAATGCTTTTCTCAACTTGATATAAACTTATTCACGATAACAAAATCGTCAATCAGTCGCAATAAAATTTTATATTTTTTTTTACGAGTAAATAGAATTAACAAACTTACTTTGTTGTTTTGATAACTATGTTTTTTGTGGTGCAGAGATCATTTACAATAATTGATCTCTAATCGCTTGAGTCACGCGGCTAAAATTTCAATTTTGTAATGATGAAATGAATTATCAATTTCAAAAAACTTTCAAACAAGCTATTTTGTGAATAGTGTACGTTTTATTTAATTTGTGTAACAAAAAAAAATAATTTTAATAACAATTCAGTGGAAATAAGGAGTTTAGAGTCAAGGGGGGAAACTAATGTAAAAATTATAATCTTCTTAGTGATACATTATTAAATTTGATTTTGTAATATTAAGTAAAATTTTTGAAATCAAAACAGCAAAATATTTTTGTATGATTTATAATTCAACATTTCATTTAATTTTTCTATTCAACAAAACCTTTTTTCAGGCTAAAATATTCTTTATTCATATTGACAAATTCTTTTATCAAATGTACAATGTAAATGCGACATTATTGATAAAGGCTTTTGTCAAATCAAAATATCCGTTTATCAAATAAACAAAATAAAATGTTGTTAATAACATTGCAACCTCTAAGCTTCAATCAAATTGACAAACGCTTTTGTTAACTCTATACTGACAAAAAATTCATCAACTTAAGCTAGAAATTTGTCAAAGTGAACAAATACTTCTTTGAGTGTAAAGGAGTAACCGAAGTTTCCACGTGGAAGTTAAGTTTTAACACTTTTTTGCTCGTTTTAAAGCTTTAAAATCTGGTGATCCATTGTAAAGTAGTTCAACTATCAGCTTACCCAATTTTATATATAAGTTAAGTGTTTATTTATTTTTCAGTATAAGGCTTTAAGGGGTTGGTTTTTTTTTTTTTTGTAAACAATGAACAGGCCTAAAGATAAGCAAAAATAACTATAAGCAGCACACAAACAGTTCGAATATTAATCAATTATTTCTTTTCTGACTTATGTAGTATATTGAGATACTTTTTTGTTATTTTGCATTTATTTTTTTTATATATATATATATGTATATAATATGATTTATTTTTTTCGCTTATGTATTTATAGAACAATGTGTAGGCTTTTCTAGGACGTTTCTAAATTTGATATTTTGGATTTATTTATTGGATTTATTTTTTGCTTTGATATGAATTTTTTTTCTTTTCGTCGTTTTTTTTTTCTTTAGCGAATTGAACTTATCGAAATTCTAAAATGTTTTCCTTAACGAGCAATTAAAATTTTCATTATATAGGCTTTTTTCTGTGAATTAAATTTAATTGATTTTGAAATAAATTTTGTGCTATATATGTACGTTTTTATTGGCAACAACGTTTTATTGAGATAAAGAGTAGGCATTTATTTCGAATGCGTCGAGTGGATGGAAAGTAACTTTGAAGTTCAATAATTAATTAATAGCTCTAGTATTGATTTTTCTATATCTTATGGGCAATTTTTGCAATTTTTCTTTTTTTTTGTTGGAATTAAGTGCAATTTTTGGTTTGTAGCAGCTGGCATATACTTAAGTAACTGACAGATACTTTGAGTAAAATGCTTGGATTTTAAAACTTTTGAAAACTGCTCAAAATAGTAATGCCCATTTTTTTTAAACTAAAATAGTTTTTATTGAAAGTTATATAAGCTATTTAATATTTACTCACACTCTTGATTAAATTTACTGTTAGTTATTAAGAAAATAGCTTAAATGCACATAAAAAACATACGCAGCAACATGTTAATCATAAAATAATAACACATAGATACATATAGTTCATTAAAACAAGAAATACTGCCCCTGTACGTATCCAAGCGATAACAATTAAAAAAATAAACACACTGAAATGAGATAGGATAAAAAAAAAACACAAAAAATAAAATGAAAAGCCTGAATTTAATTGTTTGCTTGCAGTGCCGCTGGCAACTCTGTCATATTCATCCACTGCTTCAGCCTATCAGCCAGAGACAAACAGCGAGTCATCCTAGCAGTCATCGGTCGTCAGCCGACAGGTATTTTTTTTTTATTGTTATTTTTGTTTTTCTTAGTGTTTTTATTTGGTTTAGTTCAAGATACTTCTTGTACATGCAAGCGCCTAGATACATTTTAGTTTCAGTCTTTTAAATAGTTGTTTTTTTTTTTGTTTTGATCATCTATCTACCTGTTATGAAAATATTTCACACGATTCTGTTGAGGTCCCGTAAGCAACCAGCCAGCTCAGCCCAGTCAGGTCAGTCAGATTTTAGGGTTGCCAACGTCTGCACAAACAATTTTTTTGGAAAGCATTTTCAATGCTAAAGTTGTTACATTTTTATTTTGAGTCTATTTATCTTGTTGTTGTTGTTGTTTCAACTGTTAGTGTTAGTGTTGCTTAATTACATAAAAATACGGTTTATCTTATCACGCAAGGCATTTGATATGAAGCAGATATGACAATGAGTTGGTATGTCAGCGATTACGTTCTGATTCTTGTTGTTGTAGTTGTTGTTGCAAATAAACAAGTTGGCGCACACAACCGAGATATAAGCAGCGCATAACACTACAAAAGAAAAAAAGGAACACACCCAAAAATTCGTGGTTAAACTGAAATGGCATAAATTAAGATACACATATTTAGATGCATACATTAAGATATCTATACCCCGCATCTAGATACATTTGGTAATAGTGCAAATTTTTGAATACAGCCCAACTAAATGTTGTTTTTTTTATGGCAACTTATGATTAGATACGCTTTTTATGGTTGGCACTTAAAAAAAAAACAAAAAAAAATCTATTAAAAATTATTTCTATTTAACTGCTCATTTATATAGCTGAGCATTTTTATTCAGCTTTAGATACTCAAAACGGTGGAAAATGTGGTAAATTCTCAAAAACTGGCTATGTTTACATAAAATATATACGGTGCCAGCCAGGCACAATACTTGATGCAATGTGTGCACTGTATGTTTACAGCAGAAAATCATGCAGTCTAAGTTTGTTCTAAAAATTTAGACGCCACAGTTTTTTGTGTATCTTGTTCTATTAAATGTAAGAAATACGGAAAAATTAGTTTACAAAAAACTCAATATTAATAGCTGGAATTATGTAAAGTGTCAAAGATACAAAAGAATCTCATAGCTTGCATGCTAAATAAGAGTAAGTTATTTTGTTAATTCAAAGCACAAATACTGTTCGTCGTAGTTTTGATTTCTTTTTTTGGGAAACACAAACATGCTTCAACGAAAGTTTAAAATCATTTTTTTGTTTTTTTATTCAAAATTCAGAACTTATTTTGGTGAAAAAATTATGGCATTTGTGTACAAAGCTTAAAAGGCATTGCAACACAATAAAAAGCACAAGAAAAAAAGTAATGGGGGAAAAAAGCACAATTGTTGAATACCAAAACTTAACAAAGCGCACCCAGCGCCAAGTTATACTAGCTACAAATTATTGCTTTTTAGCAAAAACAAAAGCATTAAATTAATGGTTTCTAAGTTTGTTTTTTTTTTTCCTTTTTTTCCATCAATCTTTCATTGTTTCTTTCTTTGTTGATCACATTTATTGTTTCCAGTTTCTTTTGAGTGGGTGCAAATCTTATTGCTTTCTTTAAATATTATGCGCTAAACAGGAATCTAAAGTATTGCTAACTAGCGTGTTATTTCAATTTTAGTTAAAAACTGTTTTTGCTTTTATATAAAACTAATCTGATTTTCTCTTTTTTTGAGTTTGTAGATTGTATGGAATTTATAAATAATAATTTTTAAGCGTTGTTATCTGGGCTTTACTACAAAGTGCAAAATTTTTGATAAGCTTAGATTTCAATCTAAGATAATATGTAAGGAATTTTGTTTATGCTGATCTTTAAATGCTGATTTTAATGATTTCAAAGAGTCAAGGTTTTGTTTTCGTTATTTTAAGCTACGAAGCAGCTAAGCAACAACTGATGCTATTGGCGGGAGGAAAGCATTTTTATCATTAGTAACATGATAGCAACAGCACTAAAAGAGGTCAACCCAGTGGCGTAGTTAGTAAGCCAGTAAGTACTTCTTTTTAATCGCTAATAAAAAGTTATAGCAAATAAAAATGAACAAATGCCCCTAATTAAAAATGTCAGTAGAACTGACTATAATTGAATACTTGTATAATATAATATAATAATTATATAATTGAGCACTTGAAACTACTTTAAAAAACATATTTTTTAGAAATATCAAACAGTTAAAGCATTTATATGTGATTGAAAATTTTGGATTTCCTTTTAGTTTTTGTTTTTAGACTTAACCAACACTCAGGGAATGCCCCTATAAATGCGAAAGCATTGTGTTGATTCGGGAGATGGGTGATAGTAAGTTGGAGGGTAGAAAAATGGAGTAAAGCCGGTGAAGGTTTGATTTAAATTTACATAAATTGAAACTGCCGGAAAACTCTCGCAGGGAAATTGTTCCACAATTTTACTCAGTTACGGAATAATGAATAATCTCGGTAATGCGATGTTTTATTGGGCAAAGAGGCAATCGTAAAGAGATGGGCTTGGAGAGCTGCGTACCTTGAGTGGACCTAGCAAACACACGAACTGGTGGCGTCAGGCCATGTACCAGCACTTCCCATGGTAGTACCTCTACAGAAGGCTTAGGCAACCAAAATTGCGACAAGGCCCAAGAGAGTTGAGAGAAGATGAAATATTTGCATCCCCTATCAAATATATCGCATGTCGTTGAGTCCGGTCCCGAAGCTGCAAATATGATCTTAAAGCCCTTGTCCAAATGTGCGAATTATTTAAAAAAAAAAAAAAAATCCAGAACTTTCTAGTAAAAAACTTCTCCAATAGCTTATTCATCATCCACACAAAATGCGATAGATTACCCATTAAAATTTTATTGCCTTGACAAAGAACTAAGTAGGCTCAAAACAGTCGAACCAGTACATAGGTTTACATAAGTTTACTTTTAATTTAACATTAAGTATTTTCTTAGTGTATATAGTAGTAGAGAAGCGGCCATCCGTTTGGTGCAGTCTGCAATTTTTTTTATATTTTTATACTTTACTAGTATCGCCTGTCTTCGAAATCAAAATTAAAATTAAAGTCTTCACTTAGTATCATAGTCACATAGTAAACATTTTCGGTAAATATTTTTTCGACTTTTTAAGAACCTTCCTTGGAATAATTCATTAAATTTTCGAATAAAAAACTTTCTTCTGAATTGACCCATAGAGGTGATCCTTTAACATTTCTTCCAAACACACCTAACCTCTATATGAATGTCAATTATATGAGATGGTCCTATTATATTTTCTCCCTTCAACGGTTTTTCTGAACACACTTATTCCCTATCTGCCAACCTCTGGGAGTCCCCATGCAAGTAACAAAAAAACTGTCGATTATAGTTAATATCTCCCGATTTTAGCCCTAGAGCAGTCAAATATATAAGCTGGTCCTATTATTTTTTGCCTTTCAACATTGACACACATGCCCCTATCAGCCACACTTCTGGGGGTCTCCATACAAAAAATACAAAAATTGTCGATTGTAAAGATATATTTCTTCCGAATTGACCCCTAAATAGATCAAATATATGATCTGGTCCTATAGTTTTTGGCCCTTAACATTTCTTCTGAACACACCTACCGCCATCTGCCCATGTGGGGGTCCCATGTGAGGGTCCCAATACAAAAAACACAAAAGCGTTGCTATGTTTTCTTCTTGCCTGGTATGTAAATCAGAAATGCAGGCATTAACAGCGCAAGCCTTAACAATGCTAACGTTAACAGTGATGATATTAACAGTGGTGACGATATACCTTTGTTGACGTTAATATTGCTGACATTAACAGTGCCGACGCGAATTCATAACTTTTGCATCTATCAAAAAGTGCTCAAGGCGCCTAAAGAAGTATTCACTTCAAAAAGCAACAATAACAACAATGCCACACAGCTCTGTTGAAGTGTCTGAGTTACTCTTCCCTTCTACTCTTGATCGCAATAATTATCTATTACGCAAAAAAATAATCTATTATGAAAAAATAAGCAAAAACGAAATATAAATTCGAAGAAAGCGAGAGAAAAACGTAAACAAAATAAGCAGGCAAGCACAGTCATTGGCACCTGTTTGTATGAACAAAAATATAGTGTCCCAATAAGAGGGCACGATGTAAATTTTGTGTCATTTTTGAAAAATGTTCTGAATCGGAACATATTTACTTGACAACAAAAAAAAAAAAATTCACGTTTATTGAGACACCCTTTATTTTGTTATGTCTCTACAACGCTGATCGAGTGTTTCCGAGAAGTTAGGAAAGAAAAAGCAAAAACAACCACACAGCTCTGTTCAAGGTTGATTTATAAGGTTGTCGCAGGGCTGATCGCACTCTCTTCTCAGTACCCATAATTGTCAAAACCAGCCAATTTTGCGAATGACTACGAAAGAAGAACGGATGATAATAGAGAGCTCATAGAGATTTTCTATAAGCTGTCAACTTCGATTTGACAATTATGGGTACTCGCTCTCTCCCTTGCGACAACCTTATAAATCAACCTTGGCTCTGTTGAAGCTTTTGACTTCTTTTTCACTCTCGCATTCTACTCTCCCACAGTAACGCTGTTCAGCAGAGCTGTGTGGCTTTGTATTTAGTTGTTGTTTCTTTTATATGGAGAAAAAGGTATATTAAATTTTTTATTTTTACCTGTGTTAATGATAAAACATTTGAATAAAAATTTTATTGTGCACTTAGTATGAACAAGAGCTTTCAAATATTGTAAGTTTCATTAGAATATGTTGTCTTTAAAATAGGTAAAAAGGGAGTTAAGCTTTGTATTCACGCAATAATATATTCTGATATTACCATTACAAAAGAAAAAGCAAAAACGAAAAAATGTTCTGAGATTTGCTTACAAACTTCAATTCTTGCTTTCAATTCTTGAATAAGATAGAAGAGATCTTTCATTCTTGCTGACTGAATAAGTGTGTCCGAAAAGAAGAAAAAGCAACAATAACCACACAGCTGTATTGAAGCTTTTTCTTTTTCTCTCGCCTTCTGCTCAACGACAGCAACGTTGTACAGCGACAGCAAAATTGTGTGGCAATGTTTGTTGTTTTATATGGGGAAAAAAGTGTTTTTAATTTTTACCTATCTTAATGACAAAATATTTTAATAAAAACTATATTGTGTACTTGGTATGAACGTGAGCTTTAAAATGATTTAAGTTTCATCCGAATCTGTTGTCATTAAAGTGGGTAAAAAGAGAGTTAAAATTAAAGTTTGCGTATTAACATATAAAATAACTAAAAGGCTTTTTTTTCGACCTGAGCCATGCCAAGGACATTTAGCTAATAAGTTATATTACGATAATGTTATCCATTCAATTAACAATTGCTTAAGCATTATAACTTAGAGAGATAAGAATTATAAACTGTATAAAATGGTCACCGCTTCGTGTCAGGAGTGTTATGTTTTACTTTATTTGCTTCAATCTTTTTTTTTGTTACTGTTTAAAGTTGAACAATATTAAAGTTTAAAAAATTTAAAAACTTCTCTGTCTTGTCCATATTTCTTGAAATTCACCCACATAGAAGGAAGAAAGCCTTCTAACATGCAATGACAATAGAGTTCAGCTACAACAGCTTTTTCGAACTTCCTCAGCATTGCCCCATTTAAAGCCACGACCCTGAAATCATTGAAAAATATCAATGATATAGATACTAGTGACCCCAAACAAGTTAATGTGAGAAAAATTTACCACCAGCCAATGGGTTGGGCTCAGGGACAACACAAGACATAACAACTAACCATGCATATATAAATCAAATTACACAGTTGTGTTTAATCTACTTTTGAGTTGACCTTTTGAAAAATTCACATCATAAACGCTACAATTGTCAACAAAGGTACTCATGCGACTTAAAGGAGCACTAGCAATATAATTTGTTCTACTGAATGGCAAATAAATTAAATTGTTAGCGTTTCTACTGCTTCTATGGTAAGTGTTAAAATTTATATGAGAAATAAGTTCTGGAGAATAGAATACACCTACTATGAGTTGGTGTAAATGGGCGATATCTGCAGATTCCCTTTGGTCACTTAAAGACTGCATTTTTAGCAGTTTCGAACGATCGTCATAAAGAGGAAGATATAATATGTCCGTTCCACTTAAGCCCCTTAGAGCAAACCGAACAAAACGTTTTTGGATTCTTTCTTTTCGATCAATAGCACATTGTAACTTGGGGACCAAACTTGACTTGCATACTCTAAATGAGGACGCACGATTGCATAATACAACGTTGTAGTTGTAATCATGCTACGAAATTCTTTGGCACAGCGTCAATCAATGTGAATATAATCAATGTGAATG
Organism: Coremacera marginata; assembly: GCA_914767935.1. Classification (NCBI taxonomy): domain Eukaryota; kingdom Metazoa; phylum Arthropoda; class Insecta; order Diptera; family Sciomyzidae; genus Coremacera; species Coremacera marginata. Next base: position 41,242,415 of record OU612047.1, on the reverse strand, counting down.
TTAAGCGATAGCTTAGAATCCATGCATATACCTAGGACTTTGACGGTATCTACACCGAGAAAAAAAGCAATAGGAAAATTACCTAAGTCAGCTTGGGTAAAGAGAATTATATGGAAGTTATAAACTTATGCTTATTCACCTAAGGAATTTATACAAACATACACATACAATTTATAATACATTACAAAAAAATATTTGATTCACCTAAGTCCAAAATCCAAAAATACAAAATTAAAAAACAACTAGCATGGATGGCTAAAGCATAATTTTGAGCTATTTCCTAAAAAAAAAACAGTCATTAGACACACGAGAGAAGGATAGATTTGATAATTTAATGTTTTTTTTTGTAATAAAACCACTTTTAATATCAAAAATAACATAAAGTAAATTAAAAACCCACCGTAATATTCACACCAGTAAATTTTATTACATTTCATCAACAAAAACAAAAGAAAAATACAATTTTTTTGCCCGCCGTTCGGAATCGAACCTGGAATTTTTCGTGCCTATCCACCGCTCTACCCACTGATCCAAGCAACCTTGCTACTACTTGCTGACATAACTGCACCTATGTTAACAGATGCTGTATTAACAGATGCAGTAGGTCGCAGTATTCTGTTGAGAGCCATACAACAAAAATCTCTTAATAGATTATTGTGTTATGCTGCAGCATAGCTTCAGTTGTAATTAATATTGAATAAATCACTCCGCGTAACGAAGGAGTTTGGCTCAATGCGTAGTGTAGTGACTTTATACACAGTGGTATCGGTTGGTGTGGGTTTGAATCTCAACGGCAAAAAGTAGTGTTTAAAAAATTACCAATACGTGGTTAATTTATCACCCAAATAAAAATTGGCAAGTCAACATATAAAACTAAGGCGTTTTGATGAAGTACTTGAGAGGTTGAAAACTGCCAAAGCCATCTTATAAATTATACTAGGTTTTTTTTCAATTTAACATAAGCTTTTTTCTCCGGTGTACACGACTCAAGGCAGTATTCAAAAATAAAATTATACCCTTTTTTGCGAAAAAGTCATAGTTTGGCATTTATCTGGATTTAGAAATATATTCTTTTTAAAACACCAAACTTCAAAGGATTTCAGATCAAACTGGAGTAGATCTGAATTGTATTTAGAATCAACCGTTCTGTATATTTTCATATAATACGCATAGATAAGCAAATGAGAGTATTCTATGATGTGAGTTACAACATCACTGATTGCTAAAATAAACAGAAGTGGTCAAAGGTGACTACCCTGAGAAGCACCTGATTCAGCAATAAATTCAGAAGACAATACGCCTCGCAAACGTAATTGATAAGATCGCTCCATCAAATACGATTTAATCCAGTTCATAAAATAATTAACTTGAGCTTAAATAAAATTAGATTGTGTGGTAACATATCAAAAGCTTAACGAAAAAATTTAGTTCCTTAAATTTCTGCTAAATTTGAGTCAATCACATAGAGGAAAGAAAATTAATATAAAAAACAATTCCATTATTGTATTTAAGTATCTGCATATGATTTAAAAATTAATTCAAAATTTTATGATTCTAAAAGTTAAAGTAAAGCTCAAAACTATTAAACGCCTTTGTTATAATTTTGATACATAAAAATTTATTACATCAACTAAAAGACATTAGCACAAATCAGAGCTGCTCTTTTGGTTTTTATGATACCTACCAAGATTAGTTACATTAAGTTTATCTGATGCTACGGTTGATGGCTTTAGCTTTGCTTTAAAAACCATTAAATCAAAGCATACCAAATCTAAATAACTGTTTTTTTATAACAATATTATCTAAACCATAAAATACCATCTTTGAAAGCTTTGTTCATGTTACAGCTAGAGCATGTATGATTTTACAAAGTATTTAGACAAAAGTCAATTCGGTTTGGAAAGTTAGCACCTGTTGCAGCATCTAAAACTAATCTGTCTGTGCCTGGTGATGGTTGGTCATGCTTAAGCCAAAGTATCACTTAAGTAGATTTTAATCACATCAACATGTGTCTGGATATTCAAACTGTATAATCCGACAACAACACTAAGGAAAAAAAACATAAGCCGACTCAAGTGCTGAAATGAGCGCATCGGGGATTGTTTTTTATTGGATTGTTTTTTATTTTTTTTTCTATTTGGATCACATTTTTATCAGAGCTCTTCAAAGACTACAAAGATGCGTATGCGTAGCCATTTTTTTTACATCTTTTATTATATTTTTATTATTATTGTTATTTTTGTTGTTTGTGATATTGTTATTGTTGTTATTAATATAACGATGCTTGTTATGCTGACTTTTAATCATATGATTGTGTGTTTTTCTGGCTGTTTGTATGCATAGCTTGCTGCTTCCTTTTTTTCTTTTTATATTTTAGATACGTTAACCTGACAGACCCTATCTTTTATCCATACGTTTGTCTGCATGAAGAAAACCTATACAAATATTTTTCCTTATAATGGCTTTTTATTTATTTTTTTTTTTGGTTTTTTTTTTCTTAACAAAAATAAAGAAGCAGTAATTTTTTGTGTTTTTTTTTTTTTTCTTTTTCAACTCACAACATGGTGTTAATTTTCTACGAATTAATCGAGTAGAATAAGCAGTAGAGGTGAATAAAAAGCAAGACAAGGTTAGAAGTTGAAAAGAGGCAAGCGGCGTTAATGCTTATCTGGGTAGAGAGTACAACGACATCTAGTGTCGTTTTCTATGTTCCAGCTCCCGCTGCTGCCTGCACGCTACTTTTATGTGTTTTAATTCCAGCTTAAATGCTTTTTTTCTTGTACCTACCATTAATTCATGCATGCCTCATTCATTCATTCATTCATTATTATAAAGCAGCTCTTGTGACTGGTTTCCGAAATTCGTGTGAACCTGTTTTTGAGAATCTTAAGCTTTGGAAGAAGCAGTAAGTATAGCTTTGTCGTCTACTACTACCACTACTACTACTACTGTTGCTGCTGCTGTTTTGGCCCGATGTTTCTTTTAACATCTAACATCGTTATGGCCAACATTAAGTTATGTGTTGACAAGAGTTTCTTTTGAGTTCTGTCAGAAATTTTCCCATTGTCCCTCAAGACAAAAGCATGTATTAAAGTTTACACCATCATTTCATGGCAATAGCTTTTGTATGTTGTTTTTTTTTTTTAAATTTTGTTAACTCAATTAGGGTTCACATCGTATTTAGTTAACCTTGGCTTAAATTTCCAACAGCTCTTAGCTAGTTTGTGCTTTTTTTTAAGATTTTTTTCTAAATAAGGTTTAATTAATTACACCAGTTAGGATAGTATGTGTTTATGAATAAGTGAATGGTCTGTCTCTGGGACTGAATAAAGTTTTTACTTGAATTATGTTCTATATAGAATGCTTTCGTATAATGAAGGAACTTTGATAAGTTTCTGGGAAAACGCATTAATAATACCTTAATATGAGTTATACCGTCATATTTTTAAAACTAACATGTTTAGTCGATTTTGTGTGTGTCAAAAACTGGAAGAATAACTTGATATCTTTTTCGAAGACAAAGGCTAGAAGATAGTTTCGTAACCGTAGCCATATTGTTACCTACAAAAAATAAGTTTCAAGTAATGTGAAGTGGTACAGGAGATTGTTTACTCCAGGTTCGCAGCCGTAGTCTTACACTTGCACGCTGCTAACCTAGAGCCCAAGCAACAAAATAGCCAAATATCAAGCAAAGCAGAGAAACTAATACAGAATAAATAAAAATTGTACGGATTTTTTGAATCCGTTTACCGGTTAAAGTTATAAATCAAGATTATAGGACAGCCGAAAAAATATTTATTCTTTAAGATTTTGTTTGTTTCAGCGCACACTGCGTATCTGTAACCAGATCTCCATTTTCATCTCTACAACTGAATGCTACGGGCTTGAAACCTTGGGTTAGACGCTTAACCTGTTGATAGAATTTTCGTGCATCCTTCTTGCCTTGGTATACCTCTATTTCCTCACGATCGCGCTTTTCCTGCTCTCTTTTCTTGCGTCTGAAAAGGCGCCTCTCTTCCTTCCTCTTTTTGTGGTAGTTTTCTCGCACGGCTTGCGTTGCAGCTGACTGCAGCGTTTTTCTATAAGCTGCGTTTTCATATCATTGGTTCCGAGGTTGCGGGCGCCGGAAACCAATAACTTCTTCAGCAGCAAAGTCCGCCAGCGTCGTCGGGTCCAGAGGGTGGTTGGTTGAGCTTAACCGAAAGTTGAGCGGAGTAGGCCTCGGCAGTCCGTTGTAATTGCAGCTTAGCGATGTCTAGCTTTCGCTGCATTCCTCTGCGTATGTTCTTCGCATGGCATAATCGCATTATAGTTAACACAAATGCATATATCGCTATAGGTAGCAAAGAATAAATGGCCACCATTTTGATAGAAGAAGAACAAATTTTTTTTTAAAGCAGTTCTGAGATTCAATATTTGCAATAACAGTACGTTCAAAAAGTCGATTAGATGACACATAGATGACGTTACTAGTTTTTTTTCCATATGATTTTTAGTGCCAACCTTCAAACGAAACGTATAAAAATTTGACAATAATCTGACGATTGATTCGTGAGTTATAGCATTTTGTGTGCAACTATTTTTATTAAAAAAAAAATGGAAAAAAACTTCGAGTTCGAGTTTTGATAAAGCATAGCTTTTTGATGAAAAAAAATGCAGTGAAAACCAAAGAATGGCTTGATAAATATTATCCGGACTCTGCTCCATCGAGATAAATGGTAGAAAAGTGGATTGCGGAATTTAAACGTGGTCGTACCAGCACAAATGATGCAGAGCGCAGTGGACGCCCAAATCAGACTGTTATTCCACAAAACATCAAAAAAATCCACAAATTGGATATGAACGACTGCAAATTGAAGGTGTTCAATTTAAGTAAACCTAGTTTAATTTATAAGAGGGCTTTGGCAGTTTTCAGCCTGCCAAGTACTTCATCAAAACGCCCAAGTTTTGCATGTTAACTTGCCAATTTTTATTTGGGTGTTAAATTAACCAAGTATTTGGTAATTCATAGAATATTTAAAAAAAAATAGCAGCCTATTGATTTGCTTTGCTTGACTGAAATCGGCAACTACAAAAATGTTTCTTTTATCAACACCGTTTTCTTAAAAATTCATGGTTTCTCGGCTTCTCTTCGCTGCTTGCGTTTATTATAACAATACCATTAAATTAAATTAAATATCAAATATAAACATTTTACCTTCGCCTGCCGTGGAGCTTCGAATCCACACCCACCGATACCGCCGATTACGAAGTCACTTCACTACGAATCGAGCCAAACTCCTTCGGTACGCAGAATTAGTTAAAACTGAAGTTATGCTGCAGCATAACACAATAATCTATTAATGATTTTTGCTGTATGGCTATAAACAGAATACTGTGACATACTGCATCTGTTAATACAGCATCTTTTAACATAGCTGCAATTATGTCAGCAACCAGTAGCAAGGTTTTTTGGATCAGTGGATAGAGCGATGGACTGGCACAAAAAATTCCAAGTTCAATTCCGCGCGACGGGAACAGAAATTTTTTTTTTTTATTTTTTTTTTTTTTTTTGATGAAATGTAATAAAATTTATTGGAATGAATATTAACGTGTGTCTTTTAATTTACTTTATGTTATTTTTGAGTTTAAAAGTTATTTTATTATAAAAAAAAAAACCATTCAATTATTCAATCTATCCTGCTTTCGTGTGTCTAACGATGCACCTGTGTTTTTTTTTTCAGAAAACAGCTCAAAACTATGCTTAATCCATGCTAGTTTTTTTATTTGTATTTTTGAAATTTGGGCTTAGGTGAATCAAACCTTTTTTTTTTGGCAGGGTATCGAAGTATTTGCTTTCAAAGCAATGTATTAAACAATAAATTGCTTAGATAAATAATCATAAGTTTATAATTCCCATGCAATTCACTTTACCCAAACTTAGGTGATTTAACTTTTGCTTTTACCTCGGTGTAGAAAAAACTACATTGGCCAATATCTCAAAAACGGAGTGCCAGAAAACAAAATTTATTTTCGGAATTAGCACCCGATTTTCCGGTTGTGGCATTCATTGTACATATTGGCTGTAAGCCAGTGTAATTAAAAAAAAAGTAAAATATTTAAAACACAAAAAAAATTGTTTGACTTTTTGGAAATATTAACGAAAATAAAAAAACACCCATTCGGATATCAGAGACTTTTGGAGCATTGAGAGAAATAGTTCAAAATAGTAGGTACTTTAATATACAAAGTTCATATATTTAATTCTAATACAACAGCCGTTCTTTATAAGCAAAGTTAAATTTTTGTTTGGTCAAAAATAATTCATTTCCTTAAAATTTGTGCGAATTTCGAAGGAAAATATCGCGTTTTGATTTTAATAGTCTCAGTTGTATTATTTTTTCATATTTTCTTTACACTATGGGTGGAGGGTGTTTGAACCCCGAAAATACCTCCTTAGCTAGGTGTCTAACTCTCACGTTTTGTTTTTACGTTTACTTCCATAAATATTTCTCTAAAATACCTCTTTCTATTCAAGCATTTGCACAATCCGCTCTTCAGGCTACCTAAAACAAAGTATTCCTGTTCTTAAAATTTTCAATCAATTCGATGCTTTTTTGTTTCTTTTTATTTAATCTTATTAACATTTTGCTGTAGCTGCATGTACTAACAGGACTTTTTTTTTTTCAAAAGTCTTTGCAATCACTGTTTGTTCAGGCTTTGTCTGTACCTGAATGATAATAAGTTAGAGCATGGGCGTATCGAAAGTAGGGCAGTTTCTTTCCCCCCTCTCCCCTGAACAATAGAAAAATAAAAATTTCTGTATTAAATTAAGAAATGCTTTTTATTTTTATATAAATTATTATAATTATATAAATAATTTTTTATTACAAACTTCCGGCTGACACATTTTTTATTTATTTATCATTCACATGATAAAAATAGTTTTCGCTCCCTTGAGCAAAATCCTGGCTACGCCCATGAGTTAGAGCATTTGTATCGTTCTTACAAGTAACTACCTGTACTTTTACTTTTATGCCAGAACCTTGACGTCTCGTATTGGTATGGTTCATAAAATGTTACGAAATGCAAGAATCATTCAAAACAATTTCTCGCCGAAACATATTTATTTACATAATTTTGTGTGACATTCAATCAGATAATCAACACGTGCTGCCTCAAGAGTCGACCTGAGCCTCAGCTTGTGAGCAACCAGCTTCTTTTCTGAATATAATGCTGCTTTTGCCCTATCATCACAAGCACTGCTCTTCTATGCGTCTGAAGCAAGGTTAAACAACAATGAAACCCGTATAAAGGATACCACAAGGATTTGCACACTCAAAGAATCACCTGTGTATGCGTGCGGCATATTTGTATTAGTATGTGTACGTAACTGTGTGTTTGCTTATATCATAGATACTCTATCTGTTACTCGGCATGCTTGTATCTCTGACAAATGCAGTTATGCGTGCGGTGTATCTAAGCAATGATATTTTTTTGTTGTTTTTGTTGTTGTTTTGTTTTTGATGACAACTTCAGCGTGTGCTCGTTTCCCTTGGTACTGTTGTTGTTGTTGTTGTTGTTGTTGTTGTTGTTGTTGTTGTAGCGCATGTTTGCTTATGCCACACAACTTGTCATGCATAATCAAAGCGGATTTTCGCAGTGTATCTACTAAATATCATGAGATTTCACTGAAAATAAACCGCTCAAATTGCTCTGGGTAACGCAGAACAATTTAGCGAAGTGAACAAATAAAAAGTTATCTCTATTTGTTAGACACACACACACACACACACACACATGTACACACGCACACATTCTAACAAATTTATGTATAAACTTTCATACATATGTATATAAATAGATATTTGAAAAAAACTTTTACCTTAACGAAATTGATACAGAAAACATATTTCTACCATACATTGCGGAAAGGAAGAAAGATAAATGCAAATAACCCAATAAAGTGGGAGTTGGTAAAAAGTTGATTTAGAGTATTAATTAAATTTACTACTAATGGAAAAGTTCAAATAAATTGCTCATTCCTTTTTGTGATGTTTATAGTTTTGACACACAAATTTTGCACAATGTCGTTAATGTCGTGGATGGATTTCGGTTTTTCTATAGTCAGTATATGGATGTTCGAATTTTAAAAAGTTTCTTAATGATCAAACCGATTAGAACAATATTAAGGGAGGTTTTAGGCAAAAGCGGTTAAAATTAAGGCAAATTTTTTAAGATGTTTTTTAAAAAAGTTTTTTATGTATATATAAAAAATTCTATTTGCATGTTATTTTTACATCATTAGTGTAAGTGAAAAAAAAATTTGTTTTTTTCATATATTTTATATATATGTATAAATTCGCTGAAGATGGTGTCCTTTAAAAAGGTGACAATCAGGCCACATCATAGCGCGGCTCCAGATCGTCTGAAAAAAAGCATTCGAAAATGGATCCCTGAATGCACACTTTCTTTACATGAATGTACGCAAAGCTTTATCCTTAGCTATGTAAGTTAAAAAGTACTATTTTTCCCACCTTAATTTATTTATCTGTCATATTCGAATTATGAATTTTAAAACTAATATATATTTTACTTCCGTGGAAGGGCTATACAGCGGGTGACCAGCGTCACCAGCTGCGTCTTGATTGCTAAACCCACATATCCCAATAGCCTGGCACTGTCAAGGCGAGTTGGTGTCGCCGAAAAAGCGCCTTTGTCCAAAACTCCGTCGTATTCCTCTGGACGTTAAAATTGAGGGGTCGCTCAGTGGACCTTAAACATGGAACGTGCGCAGAGTTTACGTCCCGCCATATTACTACTGCCCAATGAAAACCAAACCAGCCTCGGATTGGTTCCAAAAAACTGTCACGCCCCTTGTCTAGTGTCATTCACTTTTTGCAAAATGCCAAATATCAATTCCACATCTTAGATATTTATTGAAAATAAAATTAAATTGTCACACCCCTCATCTAATTCCGACCAATATTCTAGACTACAGTCTGCTCAATACACCAAACGGTGTAGGAGTTTGATTAAAATTAAAGTGACACTCCCTAAGTCCAGGTAAAATCCCGCATTATTTTTTATTTTTCGGACTGTCCAAAATAGAAAAATGCGCAAAATTTGGTTCAAGACGGATAGACGGTGTAAAAGGATGTCGATTAAAATAAAAGTGATACGCCTCTTTGTAAAATACCGCCCACTTTTCTACACTACGAACTGCTCATTGTACCAAAGACTATATGTGTAAAATTTGGTTGAATTCAGGCATATGACGTAAAAGAAGTTTGATTAGAATTAAACTGACACGCCCCTTGTCTAATACCGCAAATTTTTCAACACAAAGACTGCTCATTATACCAAAGAATATATTAGTAAAATTTAGTTGAAGTCGGACAATTAGAATAAGAATTAGAATAGAATTAGATTGACACGCCCTTCGAAGTTTTTAAAGGGTAAAATATTTCTACAACAGCGCCCTCTGGTATTGAAAATACAACAGAAAAGATAAGGCATCAAGACTTACCACCGTACCCGAAAACACCTATACACAAATTTCCATGCAAATCGGATGAGCGATTTCGAAAAAAATTTCATGTAACTAGATCCCAGCACCACCTACCGGGTCCATTAAAATGGACAGTTTTTACACTTGAATGTGGAAAATCAACTTTTTTCACCTCCCACTAAGTTTTTCTGTTTTAGCTGCCTTTTATCACCTTTTCAGTTAGTGATTGTTGCTTAAATCGTCTTTTTTCGAAAACCTAAAACTAAATTTTTTTTAAATGACACTTCGTGGTGGTTTTTTTTTTGCTTGCCAGGTTTGTTTGTGTTTCGATTGGCAGCTCTTCGTGTGCACGCGTTGCCAAATGTATTAAAAAAGTTTAACATGTCCAAAGGGCTCGGCATTCTTAAAAATCCTTTCATACATACGCTTTAGTGTGTTTTAGAATATTTTTAAAAGATTTGTACTACAGCGCCCTCTCATGTTCAAGGTAAAGTGAAAGATATTGAGCCATAATACTTGCCTTTATATTAGAGCTCTCGATTTTTTCGAGCTTTGTTCGGATACCCGATCACCCGAGTACTCGATACCCGAAAAAAACCCAGATAGCTCGAATTACCGGGTACCCGAACTACCTGAAACTATCCGAAACTACCCGGGTACCCGAGTATAGCCCGGGTACTCGAATTAATCGTAAATCGAGAGCCCTACTTTAAATACATACCAGCCATAAAACAGCAAGATTAACCAATAGCCAAAATGTTTATGTCACTATGCCGTCAATTTAAAATATCTTGACTAATTTGCTTACCGATATCTCAATTTACGTAATCGATTGACTGAAATGAAATTCTAAATTTCGTCAAATTTTCATGCTCAATGCCCGTTTCAGTTTTCCAGTAGCAGGACATCACAAAATTGTAACTCCATTCTGAATTTCAATGTTTAATGACTTTCAAAGCTACTCGATATCAAAAATTTGGCCAAGTGGTAATTCCATTCTGAGTTTCAATGTTCTGTCACTTTTACTTCCATAGCTATGCTGTACTGAAAATTTGACTTGTATGCGCCAAATTTTACCACTGGAAGGACACGACTAAATAGTAAGTTTGTACGAAGTTTCATTGATATGTTATTTATAGTTCGAATGTGACTTATAATAGTTCAAAAGTTTTAACGAAAATTAGGGCTGCTGAAAAGTGCCACGCCCACGCCCATGCCCAATGCCTATGAAATTATGCACTTAAAAATTAAAGTCGAATACCGAGGCTGTACCGATATCGAAAATTTGTGTTAAATGGTAGGTGCCTGCCCCCTATGCATATAGATAAGCAGTTACAGTGGGAAACACTAATATATATAGTGACTGCCACTTGTATCCATAGCACCTACATACCAAGTTTCACAATCAAACCATGTACAACTCTGGAATTCATATACACCATATATGCACAAATTCAGATATGTTCACTAAAATGCCTATAACTCATGAACCAAAAGACATACAAAGACCGCATGTACATAAACACCTTGGTATTGATGTCACCTTTCATGGGGAAATTTCATCCAAAAACAAAGTCGGTTCACGCATTACAGAGAACATCAATTACTAACACAAAATCGCAAAGGTCAGATTTTGATCAAAAATAGGCTAATAGGCCAAGGATAGATTTTGATCAAAAATTGATATAGAATCATCGCTATATACATATAGAAGACTATCTTTTACCCGGTGAGCTTCGCTGCGCTTAGCTCTTATCCCTTATAAGTGGTCGTAGCTCATTTTTGTTAAAAAAAAAAAAAAAATTATTTTTAGCTGATGGGCGAAAGAGGATCCACTATTTTTGCTATATCTCGAGAACCGATTATCCAATGTTGTAAAAATAAAAATCCAATGTTGTTTTAAAACCTGTGCCATGACTGGTCCAATACACGCTAAGAAATTTGAACAAGACCATTGGAACGGTTCAGAAGTGATGAAGTGACATACGGACACCATTAGATTTTTATATTTAAAGATATGCATAGAAACATTCTATACACACTAGGGAGTCCCATCCCAGAAACTTTTTTCGACTCTGGGATTATCGGGATTGAAAATCGTAATCCCGGGATCCCGGAATAATTCCGGTATCGAAAAATAAATAATTATTATTAAATTATAAGTATAAATAATGATAAAAGTAAATAATTCAAAACATTTTTAATAAAATTTTTTATTATCTATTAATTGAAATTAAAAAATTTAATTCAATCCATTTATAAAGGAAACATAAACTAACATTTTGATATAAAATTCAAAAACTTTTTATATTTTTAATTATTCTTTTCATAAGTTTTATGTTATATTGTCAAAAGTTTCTAAACTCAAATAATTTTTCAATTATTAAGAGTTATATTTTTCGAACTCAAGGTCTATGTTGCTTTCTGAAAAAAAAACAACCAACAACAACAATAATTACCTGTGTAGAGTATTAATCACACAGCAGACTAAACAGACTGTTTCGTTGGCCGCAACACCAACTAATAAGTCTTGCGTGATTCTTGCTCTGATCCACTAAGCTGTTTATGTTCTATTTGTTTCGTCAATGTAAGGAGTAAATTACTGCGAAATACATGCAAGTAGTACAAATGATATGAAGCAGTTCATATCATTAAAGTTCTTCTAACTTTTGAAGCATACTTATTTAGTGAATAGTAAGCACTTTTTTGAAGATAGATCAAGCTTTTTACTACTCAAGGGTATGTTGTGTTAGTTGTTGTTCTTCTATTTCACAGCAACCACAGTAATTATTAAAAAATTATTAGAGTTGTTACAAAATACATAACATAAAAATTTATAATTATTAGCTGATCAATGGTCTAATGTTTCATCAGAAAGGTTTGTTCGAATTTATTATTACAAATATAACTCGTTGATGAGAAGCACCGTTGGGGAAGTAGTTGGTAGAAAATCGTAGGCAATCTTTAAATTCGACTACGATTGCCTCCACCACAAAACAGATTAATTTCCTGAGTCAGAATATCTCACAATTTTGAAGTACTGGTGTTGTAGGTTCTTTTAAAAGTTTAAAACACTCATCGTCTTTACAATCTTTAGATAGTTCTTATCCAGCAAAGAGCCTCTTCACTTTTAAGCCTCTATAAAGGTTTTACTTATTCTATTTTAAATGTGGTTATTTTGTCATCGACTTCGGTTAAGTTCAATTCAGCAATTGTAGGGAAGTTCAGTACGGCAGGATAAGTTTCTTGATCTTTTTAGCAGTGAATCTTAAAAGGGTTGAATCCAAACATAATTTATGCTATTTAGCTCTTGCCATATAAGCTGCGCAGCTTTTTCGGCTTGACTCAAATTTATTTTTTTTTGTATGTTAAAGTCCCGGGATCCCGAAAAGAAAATTCCGGCATTAAAAGGAGCTTAAATCGTCTGGGATCCCGGGATACTAATTTTCTTCTTTACCGGTTGACTTCCCTAATATACACATACACTTTTACATACACACACACAGCGAACATTACGCATTTCAACAGTTTCTGCGGTTTGATCGGTTGGTATTCTGGCGCACTGGATTTTAAGCGGAGTAAAATCTGTATTATAAGCGAAATTGATTTGAAATTTTTTTTACATATTTTTACATATATAAATCATCAACCAATTACAAATAAAAATCAATTAAAAACAATATTTTCTTTTCAAAAAACTGTTTGCCAAAGATCATCCTTAATGAATATTACAATTATACGAACAATGTCAACGAACTGGATGTGTAATATGACTCCTAAGATTCAAGAGAGGACTGTACCTTGTGCCCTGTACCACTAAGGACCAGAATGATCTATGTAAGCATCCATTAGAAGACAGCCGGTTTAAGATATTATTACTTAACCCCTTGGGACACTACCAGCATTTTTAGTAGATTTAATTTAAATAAAATACTTCCTTTTTAAAAAAAAAAATTATCGAAAAAAAAATACAAACTCGTAAAAGTTTAAAAATCTTATTGCCTGGCTAAATGAGCTCCAACACTCAGCTGAGTCTATTTGCAATGCATTCAAAATAATTGACTTTGGCAACAAGCGGCAATAACGGAAATTATTCTCTTTTTCGACTGTGAAAAAATAAAACTTTTCTACTTTCAATTGAATCGAAAAGGATCGCAGAAGTCAGTTTGAAGTGTTCTTTTTTAAAATCTTGTTACTGCTACTTCTTCAACATTTTTATTGTATTGCAAAGTTTTTGTTGCTTTTTTTATTTGCATGCAATATCGTGCTACATTTATTTTTTTTTTTTTACCACGCAGCTGTTAAAGCAAAGTAATTGAAGTTTAAGGTTAGCTAGGAAAAAAAGTAGTTACAAGCAAAACAAAAAAGTTGAAAACATTTTTATTTTTTCGTTTTGTTTTTCAACTTTGTAAAGCTCAATAAAAAATAAATGAACTGCGGCGGCTATAATATTGAGAAGGTCAAGTTGCGCAGTTTACAAAAGAAACGGCAAGAAAAGTTTTTTCCTCATACCAATAATGGCAAAGGGGTGGATTTTTTATACTCGCAGCTATAGCTAATAAATTTGGCTTAATTTTTTTTATATTTTTTATTTCTCAAACTGTTGGCGGAAAGTGTAGTGAGGGGCTTCAAACTATTTTACTATCGCTTGGCTGATGATTGATGGTTGTTCAAATTCAATGCGATATTAAAAATTATAACGGCTTTATTTAGCTGGGAGGCAAAAAAAGTTGACGAGTTGTTTATTATACGCGCCGTTGTGCCTGAAAGTACAGTGGTGTGAAAACCGTTTGCCCTTATTTACGCTGACGTGTTTGCTCTTGGAGTTTCTTTTTTTATTATTGATTAAACAAAACTTTCAAGCAACGACTTTATAGCGAAAAAAGTTCGCACAAAATAGATTTGCTGACTAACAGAGAAATATTGCGATACTTTTCGTTAGAAATACGTATATGTAGCAATATTTTGTCAGAAATAAATGACATGAGTCTACAATTTATTTTAATCCCCAATAGAATTTTATAGTACTTCAAGACCACAGATAATAGATTCTCATAGCTGCTTTTATTTGTAAACATTCAGGCAAAGATACTTTCGAAGAATGGAGGCAACCGAAGAATAAACATCATCAATTTCGGCGTAGCTACCAATTTTAAATTACTATTTAATGGCAAACGTGTGAATGTTTGAAGTAAAAAAACTAATATTGTGTATTTGTATCTATATCTACATGTGAATGTTGAGTATCTATAGCTGTATCTGTAGCTGTCAGACGATAGATTAATGATGGATTTCGTAGCGTTTATTGTAGACACCAAGATACAACTAAAGCAACAAACTATAACAAACAACCAGAAGCTTCAATACATTAAGTAAATGAATTTTTTAACATTCCTTTTTCTAGATTTTGTTCTTTTCCATCACCACCACAACTAAATTTTTTGCCTACTTTAAATTGTATCTATGTACTTTGGTGTAAGTATTTTAAAGCTAAAGCTTTAAAGTATTAGCTCCAACAACACTAACGACGACGGCAACGACGACAACCGAAATTCACGCCATGGCTTCAAAAGAATGCCTTTCGGTTCCAACCATGCAACAAACAACAACGTTGTTGGTTCGATCGTCATTAGCCAGGAATTTTGTTGGTTCTTCCGTTTCGTTTACTTTGGTGGGCGCTTTGGGCCACTTTATTGCTGCTTAGTGTAGCTGACGTATACAAGATACTTATAAATTCTTAAATGCGGGCGGTTCTTTTCGCTCTTTTTTATTTCGTTCTACCTGTTTCAGTTTTGTTTTTCATTCTTTTTCATTTATATTTATTTTGTTTATATTGTTCATGCTTCAGCTCACATCCGTTGGTGATATTTTATGTTGCCGCTACCTAATATTATCTCAATGTATCGCAACGTTTGTGTGTTCTTTTTTGGTGTTTCTTCAAATGTGTGAATCTTCTTCATTTTCTTCATTTACAGTCAAGGCCACATAATCAATAATCATTATTTTGCACTTAATAATGGTGATCGTGCGCATTTTCGATCATTTCGATAAGCGTTGGTAGTTGAAGGATGTCATTGACGGCATGATTATGGGTTGTGCAGGTAAAGGCTCAATACAGCGGTGATTGATCTTTCGTCATTTTCGTCTGCTTATCAAGCTGCATGTGGAATTTAGAGCGTGTGATAAAAGCAATAAAAAGTTTTGAATTAATCAATTTTTAACATACTCATATACACACGAGCAAATGAGCGCAAATTTGTACATGATAAGAATACATTTCAAAGTAGTTCGATACAATTTTGGCAGTTTATTTCTTGCTGTTTTTTGCTTATGATAAGCTCAACTGTGTATTAAATGGTGAGCATTTCGATAAATATGAACTTGACTGTTTGACAAGTCTGAGAAAGCTTTTAAAATTTTTTAGTACTGATAAGAATTTATTAGAATATCTACAGTAACACAAAGGTAGTTGCAAGATAGTTTCTTCACGCAACTTGCGTTAGAGAACAGATTCTTCTCTGCCTTAAAGGAAGCAAAAACTTTGGACATTAATCGAACTCTTTTGACAGATGACATTTTTACTGACTCGGTTGATAAAACGAATCTATTGTCTGCTTACGGCAAACATTATGTGATATTTACTACAGTGGCCATGCGGAGAAGACGAGTTTGGGTGCGATTTTTTAGTTGACATGAGACTACGGAATCACGTTCGCGATTCACAACTGTAAACTAACGATTGATCCTGCTTCAAGAACTGCGAGCTGTGGGCACACATCTCCCACTCTATACGTACAGCTACCGAAGAGATTCGAACAACCCTCGTCGAAACAATTGGCACGACCAGGAGTGTAGCGACTCCACTGCAAACAAAGTTTCCGACTCAAAGCCACACTGCGGGTGGTTGTAATGAGTGCTGCTAAGGAGCGATACAGTGAGAAGAGGACGGAAGATAGACGTCTTTTTAGGTGGAAAAAAGAGGGGCAGAAAAGCTCGAGTGCTGTGAAAAATTTCGAAAAGATAAGACGCATGGTCGATGGTTTTAGGAACGTGCCATTTTCCTTCATGGATGAAAACGGGAATATAGTGGCACATATCCAGTGTACACTGACGTTAGTGAAGGTAACACTTCTCTAGTCTTCTTAATGGCGATGCTGACAACAATTCCACAAATAGAGTTGATATACAGGAATTTTCAATAACGCACAACAGCGTTGATGTTCCTCTGTCCGACTATAATGAAGTCTTGACAGCCATAGCTTGGCTTTAAAACAAAAAAGCTGTGGGAGCCGATGGTTTACCCGCTGAGCTATTTAAGAACGGAGGCGAAGCTATATTTAAATGCATTCGCGAATTTCTATGCAGAATATGATTGGAAAAATGCATTCCAAGCGATAGCAACCTCAGTGTACTCTGCCCAAATCCACAAGAAAGGCGGTCCCACTATTTAATGCCAACTACCGTGGGATAAGTCTAAATATCGCATATAAGGTCCTGTATAGCGAATTATGTGAAAAACTGAAGCCCATCGTAAACCAACTGATTGGGTCTTATCAGTGTGGCTTCAAACCTGGAAAATCTACCACCGACCAGATATTCACGCTACGACAAATGTTGGAAAAGACCATAGAGAAACAAATCGATACCCATTATCTTTTTAACCGACTTCAAAAAGAAGGAGGTTCTCAAGTTCGTCGGTTCCTCTGTTTTTTTTTTATTTTTTTTGTTTTTTTTTTTTTATTTTTTTTTTAAATGTATGTACATCGATTACTCCTAAACCATATGCCTGATTGCCATAATTTTTGGGGAACAGATAGATATCATAAGCATGAAAGTGCCCGTAAAAAAGTGGGCGGTATTCGAGAAATGGGCGTGGCAATACTAGATCTCGCAATACTAGATACTACTGTATCTCGAATAATATTGGCACTAGGGTACTGCAATTTAGTATAGGGGTAGGCACAATTATTACAAATTACCGACAAGAAAATGGGCGTTATTCGACAAATGGGCGTGGCAATATTAGAAAAACAGTGTATCTTGAATAATTTTGAGACTAAAGTACTGCAATTTAGTATTAGGGTAGGCATTATTATTACAAATCATGGTCAATAAAGTGGGCGTTATTCGAAAAATGGGCGTGGCAATATTATAAAAACACTGTATCTCGAATAATATTGACACTAGTGTACTGCAATTTTGTGTAGGGGTAGACACAGTTAATACAAATTATGGTTAAGAAAATGGGCGTTACTTGACAAATAGGCGTGGCAATATTAGAAAAAGAGTATATCTCGCATATAATTGACACTATGGTACTGCAATTTGGTATAGGGGTAGGCATTATTAGTACAAATTACGGTCAATAAAGTGGGCGGTATTTGACTACTGGGCGTGGCAATATAAGAAAAACAGTGTATCTCGAATAATATTGACACTAGGGCACTGAAATTTACTGTAGAACAGGGGTAAGCGGAATTATTAAAATTTAGCGTCAATAAAGTTAGCGTTATTTGGCAAATGGGCGTGGCATTATAAGATCTTGCAAAACTAGATACTACTGTATCTCGAATAATATTGACACTAGGGTACTGAAATTTAGTGTAGGGATAGACACAATTATTACCGTCAAGAAAATGGGCGTTATTTGGCAAAGAGGCGTGGCAATATTAGAAAAAGAGTATATATCGAATAATATTGATACTATGGTACTGCAATTTGGTATTGGGGTAGGCATTATTAGTAAAAATTACGGTGAAGAAAGTGGGCGGCTTTCGACTACTGGGCGTGGCAATATTAAAAAAACAGTGTATCTTGAATAATATTGACACTTGGGCACTGAAATTTATTGTAGTACAGAGGTAGGCAGAATTATTAAAAATTATTGTCAATAAAGTAGGCGTTATTCGATAAATGGGAGTGGCAATACTAGATAAAC
Source organism: Coremacera marginata (assembly GCA_914767935.1). Classification (NCBI taxonomy): domain Eukaryota; kingdom Metazoa; phylum Arthropoda; class Insecta; order Diptera; family Sciomyzidae; genus Coremacera; species Coremacera marginata. Next base: position 41,223,987 of record OU612047.1, on the reverse strand, counting down.
ACTATCGCAGTTAATATTGACGCTGGGGTACTGAAATAAAGTACAGGGGTAGGCACAATTATTGGAAATAACGGTCAAGAAGTGGGCGCTTATTTAACAAAGGGGCGTGTCAATATTAGAAAAACACTATATCTCGAATAATATTGACACTAGGGTAATAAAACTCGTTACAAGAATGGGTATAATAATTCCAAAACATGTGACATCTAATTTAAATTTAAGAGACAGATATTTGAAATAACCAACAAACTTCCGGAATTTAATAAAGCACATTTTTTCGGAACAATTGTATTTATGTTGTTTATACACTTTTTTCGAAAATTTATCATATTCTCTAAAAAGGAAGAAATAAAAATTTTTTAAAAAAAAAAACAACCGACTACAAAATCACTACAAAGTAAAAAATATTTTTAAAAATACTTTTCCTTTCAATTTCTTGGTCATATTTTATAATTTATTTAAACATATTATTATATATGAAATTTTATTATCTTAATTTTTTTCTTATTTGTTTTATTATCATAAATATATTAATTTCTTGATGAATACAAATGCTTTGAAGTTGGCGCTTTTGATTAAAAGTCTGATTATATTAGCGCCGACCTTAAAAGCTTTCGTAATCATAAAGAAATTAATTTATTTATGATAATAAAACAAATAAGAAAAAAATTAAGTTAATAAAATTTCATATATAATAATATGTTTACATAAATTATAAATTATGACCAAGAAATTGAAAGGAAAAGTATTTTTAAAAATATTTTTTACTTTGTAGTGATTTTGTAGTCGGTTGTTTTTTTTTTTTTTTAATTTTTTTGTCGATTACAAAGCCGCTTTCGACAGTCCAATAAGAAATCACCTATACTCCACCGTGAATCTGGATTTGGTATACCTGCAATATTAATCCGTCTATGCAGCATGACACTGAGCAATACCAGCAGCGCAGTAAAAATCAGGAAGGACCTCTCCCCCCCATTTGTTACCAAACGAGGTTTCAGACAAGGTGATTCTTTATCGTGCGACTTTTTTAACCTAATCATGGAGAATATCATTCGAGCTGCTGATCTGAGACAAAGCGGCAGCATATTCTACAAGAGTGTTATGCTGCTAGCGAAGTCAGTGCAACATTCTCCAAATTAGAAAAAGAGTCGAGTCGCATGATCCTTGCAGTAAACGCAGATAAGACGAAATATCTGGTGTCAACAAACAAACAAACAGTCCCAGCTTATCGGCACCTACGTCACTGTTGACACCACCTACTTCGAGTTTGTGAAGGAATTCGTCTACCTCGGATCCAGCATTAACTCCACTGACGATATTAGTAGAGAGATAAAACGAAGGATAACTCTTGCCAACAGGTGTTACTTTGGGCTCAGTAGGCAAGTGTAGAAGCAGAGACCTCTCTCGACGAACAAAACTCACGCGCTATTAGTCACTAATCATGTCCTTCTTGTTATATGCAGCACAAACCTGGACGTTGACCAGCTCTGATGAAAAGACTTTGGGAGCTTTCGAGAGAAAGATCCTTCGCAAGATCTACGGACCAATCTGCGTCAATGGCGAGTACCGACTACGATGGAACGATGAGCTATATGTGCTATACGCAGACATCGACATAGTAAAGCGCATAAAAATTGAGCGACTTCGCTGGCTAGGTCATGTTGAGTGGATGGAAGACGACGCTCCAGCGAAGAAAATATTCGATTCGGTACCCAGTGGCGGTCAACGCAGAAGAGGACGACCGCATCTACGTTGGAAGGAGTTATTAGAGGAAAACCTGATGAAACTTGGAGCTTCCAACTGGCACCAGCAAGCGCAATATAGAAATGGCTGGCGGAAATTCTTACAACAGGCCAAAACCGACTTACGGTTGTAAGCGCCACCTAAGTAAGTAAATTCGTAGACGAGGCCAATTCCGACTAAGGGTTGTAGCGTCATCTAGTCAATAAGTGCCTTTGGTTTTTTGTATTTCCTTTTTCCTTTAATGCTCAAGAAAATCTTCATCATCGCATTAAAGATAACTGAATTCTACTTGATTTATCATTTGTCGTACACAGACATGTTTCATAGTTACTTACTCGAAAGCGTTGACTGATTAAATAGAACAAAACTAGCTTTACTCGAAAACATTGACTGAATAAATAGAACAAAATCAGCTAGTGGCTCACAGCGATGATCACGCAACTCAACAGCTGTGTATTCTATTGTGTGATTACTATTCTAGTAGGGTATTGTTGCTGTTGTTGGTTTTTTACTTCATAAAAACAACATAAGCCTAGAGCTCAAAAAATATAAGTCTTAGTAATTGAAATATTATTAGAGTTATAAAAACACATAATACGTGTAAATATAGAGCTGCATATTACTGATATAACACTGGCTGAAGTCAACTGCTAGTAATCAGCATGCACCACTACCACCAGCTCAATAAAGCTGCTCCCATCTATCAGAACAAGCTAGTTACAGCGGCAATCCGTAGTATAAATCGATGATGTCTTTTTACCATAATCTTCCTGTTATTCTACATTTTTAGCTTCTTTTACTTTAACCAGCTCCTGTTTGCAATTTCTTAAAATACTGATATGCTCCAAGAAGAACTGTTAATTCTAATTTTCTAAAGGAAGAAAAAATTGATCACCATATTTCTAAATAGACCACTCTTTTGGGGCTCAATTTATCAATATTTAAAACTGTATCTGGTCCTAATGCTCGTTTTAATGAACAAACTGATGTTGATGCCTGCCATTGCTCAAGTCAGGACTGTTATCAGTGATCAATGAGAATCGATGCACGCATGGAAAAAAAAAAACTTTTGACAGCAATACTATCAGGCCTGTTAAGGAGCAGGTCTAGTAAAATTGCAGTCTGGTTAGTAATTTTTGAAGCAGCCTTAAAAGACTGATGCCAATTCTACAAAATTAAATAAAGGGTTAGAATATATTATATCATAATTTAGAAACAGTTGGAAAATGCTGATGCACAAGTCATTCTAATCGATCATATTCGATACTAAATATCCAGCAAGCACTTCTATAATAACGGTGTACGACTAGTAAGTTTGGAAGGATTTCTTTTTCTTGTTATTTTGAATCTTTATTCAGAGAAATTTATTCAGAGAAATATCTTATTCAAAGTATTGTCCATTGTTAGCTATCTTTCAAGTAGTATACGGATTCTGCGTGGACATAAATTCCCCTTATTTTGAGTTGATCCAAATATCGACCTAGCTTCCGGCGTGTCCGTAATAAATGAAGTGCTGCTCGCCGAGACTATGAGTAATCAACTGGAACAAGTGGTGGTTGGAAGGAGCAATATCTGTTGAATACGGCGAGTGGGGTAGAATAACCCATTAAAGCACCGTTAAAGCTTCCTTAACGACTTGTGGCCAAGCATTTGTTGTGCTGAAAGATCACACTGACATACCTTTAGGAACTCCGCCAATTTAGAAACTTAGTTGTGCCCGCCTGTCTACAGCCAGGATAAAGGAGGATGGTTGTTTGTAGGATACGTCCTGCAAACGTAAAAACTGATAGGGCCAACCAAGAGCTCGAGGTGGCGCCCATCTTGGTAGCAGGTTATATTCGGCATAAGGATATGAAACAAGCCTGCGAAGGTATAGCAATTGACCTTAAAACTTGTTAGTACGGAGACAATCTTAACCGGCTGGAAAAATTTAGTGTTTTGGCATGCGTGCTATATATGTCGACGCTCTGGCTTTCCTTGTGGTTTGCTTGTCGACGTTTTGACTCGCACCCTCAAACTGGCACGGCAGTCACTGAACGAAGAGTAGAAATGGGTTGTGGAACTTGGGTTCTCATACTGAGCATGGCAGTCCCTGAGAACAGTGGCCTATACTCTGTCTGGATGTTGAAATCCAGACTGCCAGAGTAAGAGTGGCATTTGCAAAGGGCCACCAAAGTAGGTACCAGTCATGTGCAATAGTTTGCAGCTGACCCGGCAGTTGGGAATTGTTAAAATAGAGCTTTCGGTGCTCATTGAGCACGGTCATGCATAAGAATGCACTTTTTCATAATTGCATTAGTGTATTTTTGGTCTTTTTGCGGGGATGTTGTGGATTCGGGGAGTCTCGTACTGGTTTTGGTTGTGTGAATGCTATACAGGTCTAGATTGACCGGCAGGGTCGCGCAGTGGTACGACCGGGCTGGCATATCTGTCTTAATATGCAAGAGATTGGGTAGGTCTCGTCTTCACCAGAAGATGGATTGTAAGTACGTCACTACTGAAGTCTAAACTGGTACTGCTATTACGGGCAGTATGTATTTATTGCATAATGCTCCTAATCAGCAGGGCACTGGGTGATGCTTTGTGTTTGTGAAACAGCTTCCATGTTCGTGTTGCCACACCGGATGCCCCGTATGTTTTACTAGTTAAAACATAAACGGATCCGTGTTGTGGTATAACACATAAGTTCTGGTTGTCTGTTTCATGAACTATTACCCTAGGTCTGGAAGACCCAAGTACTTAAGCCTTGCGGCAGTCGTACTTGTTAAATCAGAATGTAACTGTCATACCTTTAGGCTACGAGGTCTGACCAAGGACTTTAAAACTGGTACAACGGGCCGTCAGCGGCCCCTAGCTTATGCCAGGCTGACTGGTTTGGGATGGCCCTTCGGGGAGTCTTCGTGATGGCTGTGGTTTACTACCCATATCGCGGGCAGAGCTATACAGCTCAGTGTGGTTTGCACTCTCAAACCGGGCGCCATACTCTTTAGTATGGAAGAGGTTTTAGATAAGCCTCCACCCCCACCAAGGGTTGCGAAGTGTCATCACAACATGGAGCTAATTTGGTGCCTTTGAACCCTCAAAGGGGCGCTGACCGACGCAATATCTCGGTCCCAATATTATGGAACATGTAAACTTAAGCCTACACGGCAGGTGTTTACATTAAACACAACATTCATTGTCATACCTTTAGGCATTTTAATGCCATTTGAGCTTCAATACTCGGCTCTATAGTCATTATTTTATTAGGCGTCGTTTATAGTGCACACTTATTTCAGCTTATTGGCTTATTGGTGTATCTTTACCTCGCTTGTTCGCTGTTTATACAATCGAGATAAAGATACAAACCCTCTCCTTAGGCTCTCCTTAGGCTGATGCACAACATTAGTTTCTTGCAGTTTAGCTTAGCCACTTGAGTTGTTACATGGCCGGGATTACACCGGGCTTTTGGGTTGTCCTAATGGATCTACTTTTCGTAACTCATCACGATTCGTTGCAGAGAACTCTCCTGACTTTGCCTTTGGCGCAGTAATTCCCACAGCACGAAACTGCCGAGAGAGACGGTCGTAGGGAAATTGTTCCACAATTTTTACACCTCATTTTGTATATCGAAAACGCAAACCAACGACAAGCAAAACACGAGAAGCAATAGAATTTTGTGTATAAAAAAGTATTGCTTCTCGTGTCTTACTTGTCGTTGGTTTGCGTTTTCGAAATACAAAATAAAGAATTACAAATAATTCGAAGAACGAATTATCTTGGCAATGCGATGTTCTATTGGGAAAAGAGTAATGGTAACGGAATGGGCTTCGAGAGCTGCCCGAGTGGACCTAGGAAACACACGAGTTGGTGGTGTTAGTCATGTATCCCTCTTGGACACAGCCCATGATAGTACCTGTACAGAAGGCCTAGGCAATCAACATTGCGTCGATGCCCAAGAGAGTTAAGTGAAGATGAGATATCCTCATCTCTTATCAAATCTTGAAGCTCCTATCCAAATGCCCGAATTAAATGTAACCAAATCTTATGAACAGGGTGACTCAGAATACCTTCTAAGGTCAAAAACTTTTTAAACTGGTTACATGAAATAAGCCCCATGGAAATATATATAATGTTTTCACCTATAATGTTATCGTACTACTTTAACGACGTAGTTTTACCTAAAGTTTATAAAATCCGTGATCTCGGTATTTTCTTTGTCTCTTTTAGCTTTACTGGCCATATTAATCACATAATTCCGAAAGCTTATTCTCTTCTGGCTTTTATTAAACGAAATAGTTCCGCTTTTCTTGACCCTTATACTATAAAACAGCTCTATATTTCATTTGTAAGATCTAACTTATATTATGCATCACTTATTTGGAACCCTTATTATGGTGTTCACATAAACTGTTTGGAGCGTATACAAAAGAAATTTCTAAAGTATGCCTTACGCTCGATTGTTTTTACTGAGCCTATTCCCTCTTATACTTCTCGGTGTATGTTAATAAGTCTCGAAAGTCGTAAAAAGAGGCGGTCGATTCAAAGTATAAGTTTATTTATGATATTAATAATAGTAATATTGACTGTCCTTTGCTTCTTGAGTTCATATCCTTTAATATACCATCTAGATATTTACGCTCATCAGACTATTTTCACATTAAATGTCACAGATCAAACTACGCCATCAATGAACCCATTAATAGGACTCTTTTAATGCTAAATAAGATTTACAAAGATATTTCCATTGATTTTTGTATGAACAAAGCTGATTTTAAGTCAGCCTTGCTAAGACTTTTGCAATAAATTTTTGTTAACTATTTTACTTTAAGTTTATTTAAGTTCCATATACTTTAAGGAATATTGTTTTTTGGTTTGTAAGGAATACTTCCAAAGACTTAATAAATACTAAATAAGGTCCCAAACTCAAACCGAAATAAGACCCCAATTATTCCTATATAAAACAAAAAATTAACAATTGGGGGTGCTATTTCGTATATTGGAGGCTTTGTTTTAGTTTTGAAAACAGAGCTTCATTTCATTATGACAACAGCCAAATTTCAGAAAAAAATAAAATCCTTTATATGTATATTTTGAAGTGCATGAAGATAAATTTGTAAATCCGACGCTAACTTAGCAAAGACACAAACCCATATTTCTAAAAAGTACGAATTCAACTTTGCGTACGAATTTAAATAACAGTACGAATTTAACTTTGAGTACGAATTTATATAAAAATCAACGAATTTAACTTCGTTTGATAAGAAATCTCTTTTATATCAAGCAGGAAACTTAAAATTTAAAACATTTATAAAATACAATAAAATTAAGGGAATAATACAAAATTAATTCAGAACTAAAACTTCGATACAGAAATGATTAAACTTCCGATTCAGGTCATCAGAAATTTTTTAAAGTCATGCACCATTTTTTAATGATACTAAATTTGAAATAAAAGATCGTAATATCTACATTTAGGATTTCATTTTTTAGATACCAATGGACAAGTAATTAAAGCACCTTTTCAAGGGTATGTGACTAATTTTGCCGCACTGAGGATTTCGGTCAAAAAAAATTTTCAAAAACGAGTGATCGATCGATTTATAGTACTAACTTTGAATAAAAATATCTTAATTCCTAAATGTACGATTTTTAAATTTTATATTTTTTAATAGAGGTAGAGGTTTTTAATAGGACATATGAATCATTGTGGCGCTAAGGATTTTAGCCACAGGAAATTTTTTAAAAAGTACTGAAAAGTTCGATTCATAGTACTTACTTTGAATAAAAAATTTCAGTTCCAAAATATACGATTTTTAAATTTTATGTTTTAATAGATAGGTAAAAAAGCACCTTTTTAAGTATATACGACTCATAGTGGCGCGCTAAGGATTTAAGACACAGGAAATATTTTAAAAAGTAGTGAAAAGTACTGAAAAGTTCGATTCATAGTAGTTTCAATAAAAAATTTCAGTTCCAAAATGTACGATTTTTAAATTTTTACATATGATTCATGAATTTTAAAAAAATTTCTCATGACCTGAATTGGAAGTTTAATCAATTCTGTACCGAATTTTAAGTTCTGAATTAATTTTTTATTTTTTCCCCCTTTATTTTATTATATTTTATAAATGTTTTGAATTTAAAGTTTTCTGATTCATATTAAAGAGATTTCTTATCAAACGAAGTTTGATTCGTATTTTTTTTTTTATAAATTCGTAATCAAAGTTAATTTCGTACTGTTATTTAAATTCCTACGCAAAGTTAAATTCGTACTTTTTTACAGTACGAATTTAAAATTCTTACTTTTAGGAAATATGGGTTTGTGTCTTTGCTAAGTTAGCTTCGGACTTATGAATTTATCTTCACTCAATTTATATTTTGGAGTCTTCTTTCATTTTTGCTATGATTTCTATACTAGGGCCTATTTCAATTATTTTTGGGGTGATATTTCATGGACTTGAGGCTTTAGTTTATAGAACTTTATTTGATTAGGAAATAAACCCCTATTTTTGGGGGGGAGGGGCCTTATCTCATTTTTGTTTTGGGGACTTATTTAATGGGTCCTTGTTTCATAAAGCCTTTGAAACCATCTGCTATATTAGTATAGTTTTCATTGATGATATTTCTTTATCCTTAAGTAATTTTGAAACAGTACTCTTATTAATTCACACATAGTGCGAAGATGTTCAGTTTTTATGATCTATCATTGAAAATATTATTCAGTCTACTGACCAGCTGAGCGCCCATTTACCAACCCAATCAAAAACATTCTATAACCAGTCATCTACTAGCTGGCAATCGTTGCTACTCCATCGACTGCTGAATGAACGGCATTAATGCTAATTCTTTGAAAAAAAAAATCAATATCCAACACATGCCAACCCAACATCGAAGAACACACAACCGACCCGTCCACTCTATCCTTCGTCCTCAAACGCCTGAGTTTCTTCTGATTGTGATTAAATCCACACAAATTCAGGCAAATCTAAGCTGCTGCTGTTGATGCCATCGCGTGCAAAAGAAAAAAAAAACGAAACAAATCGAAAACAAAAACAGTATTGGTAAAAGGAAACACTCGTCGCTCTACTCACCTTTTTGTTCATAAAATCCATCCAATTCAATGTCGATCGATGCAAAGAAACCCTTAACTGAGTCGCATTGCTCGCGTGCTGTAGCGGACTGCTGGGCCGAGTCTCGACGCTGCAGACGACGACGACTGCTATGATGATGATGGTGACCAGTTAAACCAATGCCACCACCAGCGTCACTGTCACCACCAACACCCACAACATCAGCCGACAAACTTTTAGCAGCTGAGGCATGCATGAGACCTAGAAAGGCCAGAAGCAGCAGCAAAGCGTGCAGCAGTCGGTTGGATAGTAATGATGATGATGTTGATGCGTCATTGGAAAACATGTTGATGTTGTTCTTGTAGTAGTCGGTGTTGGAGTAAAATGAAAAAACACAAAAACTCACTGCTCGACAGTGTAAATGTGCAAATAAGCAATTTTTTCTTTTTATTTTTTTAAGCTTTTTTTGGCTTTTTTATGCTTTCAGGTTTTGCAGAATACACACGTGTGTTTGTTGTTATACGTTTTTGAGCTGATTTAAATAATTAAGGCATCCATTAAAATGTAGCAAGCCGTAGATGGAGAAGTTTGAAGCAGGATATTGCAGCTGAGGTTGTTGTTGAATTTTTTTGTTCTTGCTGTGTGTGATGCTGTCGTATGTAGCGCGAAATCTGAGTAAAACCGTTAACATCAACGCATGAGTTGGGTAAATTTTTTTTTTTCACTTTGCCTTTTTACACTTTTGCACCAGCTGCCTGTTACATTAGCACTAAAACACACACAACTGTATAAAGCACACGTGTTGTTAAAACAATACTTTTTTTTTTGTTTTAATTGCACAGAAAATACGCAGCTAGTGTAAACAAAAAGTATCTTGCAGATACAATCTCAGCTAGTTAGTTAAAACAGCTGTTTTTCGCTGCTTGAAAGAAAATGTTTTTTCTATTTATTTATAAGCTCTCTCGCTCTCTCTTCGTAGCTATTATTTTAAGCTCGCTCTTACTGGCACTTTACAAGAAATAAACAAACAAAAAAAAAATTTGAAAATTTCTAACAACCAAAAGTAAAGAAAAAGCATGGAAAGAGACACGTAAACAAAAACAACAACAACAACATAATTGTTTTAAGCCGGTTAATCTAACAAATTGCTTAACTGCGGCGAATTGAAAAATAATTTATATTTGTTTTTTGCCTGCTTTGCTTGCAAATATTTTGTCAGACGATTCGCTGTCAGTCGAAGGAGTATCTGTGTGTTTGTTTGTTTGTGTGTGTGTGTGTGTGTTAGTCGCTGTTGCTGTCTGTGTCTCAAGTGAAAACTGATAAAAATGCAAACGTACGCGAATTGAAGGCGAATAACAAACGATCGACTAGCACAAAAAAAAAAGTATCGCAAAAAACTATCTATTACAACAAAAACTACTAAGGCGACGGTGTCGACGTCAATGTCTTACAACAAATAAGAACAACAAAAAAAAAACGCTAAACTTTGTTGCAGACAGATACGCGACATACACGCGAGACACACGTTGTTCGGGACAGCTGAATGTCCGTCAGTCTGTCTGTCTGTCTGCCTTGGCTTAGTGACTGACCCGCAGTCAGTGTATTTATTATAAAAAAAAAATACAAAAGCTACGCGTTAAAGCGCTTGTAATGTGCGTATCTCTAGATACTTTGTGCAAAATCTACGCAAATTTTGTTTTTATGTTGATGTTGTTGTTGTTGCTTTTTCGTTTTATCTTTGTTACTCTTTTGCATTTGGCTTGTGTTGTTCTTTTTTATAGATATATTATTTATTTATTTATTTAAAAAATGTATCTCTCAAATACCGCTCTTTTTTACACACGTTTCTCGCATTAACTAATTGTATTCAATTTACGTTAAAATTTCTTTGAACTTCCTGATTTATTTATAATCTTTATACTTGATGTATATTTATTCTTTATGTTTTTATTTATTTATTAATTTTGTTTTTTTGCTCATTCACGCAATCTTGTGACATAATCAGCTACAAATACACTGTGTGTAACCGTAAGATTGTTTTATTTTTTTTTTTATTTAATTTTTGTATTGCACAAAATATTCGAAATAATTTTTTTTCTGTGATTTATTTTATTTTTAAACAAAACAGAACACCCAGAATTAATTACTTTTTTATATTTTATTAAAATGCTTATTTCACTGCATGCTCTACGCTCAGCACTACTTTCAAGCTAAATGCTCTGCACACCTAGACACGGCAAAAACTCGTTTGGAACTGATTCATATTGAAGTTCGTCGTCTGCATCTTACTTTGAGCCGAACAAACAGCTGTAACTCATACAAGCTGGATGTTGCTGTTGTGCCTCAAAAGTTGCTGTTGTTGTTGGCTTTGAACTTTATTACAGTGACGGACGAAAAAGTATGGCAGTGTAGAAATTTTACAATTGTTAACCTTTGTACTACAATGTTGAGTCTCACTTAGCACGGTGTTTTTTTACATTAATTTTAACCTTGGTTCTCAGTGAAGAAATCTAACTGGAATCTATGCAGATGTTATGAAAGAAAGTATATAAAATGCTTATACGTGACCCTTTTAATAATGTATATACGATATTACTATACAATCTAAATATGGACCTATGTGTAATGGCCCATAATTTTTTTAAATGGTATGAGATTATTTTAGACTTTGTTCAATTTCATTTCTTTTTGCTTACTTTACCTACACACTTGCTTATCTAATAATTCGCCAAAAAAGACGCTTTCCGTTTTTGGTGCCAAATTTTTATTTGTCTTTTCATTCATTTTTTTCATTCAATGTTGGCAGTATTTGATGCATGAAGACCCATTTACTTTTTTATACACCCACAGTTATCGGTTCTGTTTCCCTCTGTTATCAGCGAAATCATGGAGATTACTTTAGACAAACTCAGCCAATGTGCTGCGGCTTAGGAGTAAAGCCTTGCAAAACAGCTCTTCACTACAAAAGCCAAGATGCAGCACTTTAACCTACCGCGATAAAACGAGCAAGCACTGTCACTATCCAGCAACGCTAAGTATCTGAGAGCCACACTAGAATCAAAACTCAGCTAGAAAACATACACAGAGCATTGGGTTAAAAAGCCCGGTATAGCCTTGTACGCCTGTAAAAAAACATTTGGCAAAAGAAGGGTTCTTAATCCAAAAATACTCCTATGGCTTTACACCGCAGTAGTGCGCCCTATTCTGACATATGGAGCACTGATGTGGTAGCTTGCACTGAATAAGGCTTACAATATTAGAAAAATATCCAGGGTTCAGCGTTCTGCATGTATAGGCTTAACGGGGGGAATAGGGTCATGCACTAAACATTTTGACTCACCTATTGCCCATCGACGTTCACTTTAAACTAACTGCTTCCAATAGTGCAATCAGACTAATAGCATGTTCACACAGAGAGTTTGATTTGAGTTTCCAGTACAAAGTTGAGTTTTGTCGCTGAACTCAATATAAACTCTAGAGTTTCCAGTACATTTTTGCTGGATTGAACTCAACTGAACTCAGTTTGCTTTCAGAGTTTATCAAAACTCAATTTGAGAAATGCCTAAAACTGTGCTAATGTTCTGAAAAAAAGCTACGCTCAAATGCAAATTTTTAGACAGCACTGTACATACAGAGTATTAAACGATTTTTCCTGTGAAATATCAAACTTAACTCAATTCTGTTGACACATCTCTGTCTGAACACCTTAACCCTTCGTGGGACCCTAAGTAAATTATACGTCAAAGGTCCCTAAGGTCCGCTGGGACATAATATGAAAATTGCCTATAAAATGCACTAAAAATGATTGAACACGGGCAAATTTTGGTTTTAAATTAAATATTAATTATTTTTATTGAGATATAGTCTTAATCTAATATTATTTTATTGTTCTGCTTGCTGAATCCTGGACGTTTTGCACGGCATGCAACGGTGCATCTGCTCTGAATGCTCCATACAAACAAATCGCAGCATGTAAATCTTGTTTTACGTTGCCTGTTGTTGTGTTGTTGACATAAATAGCAAGTTTTCCGTTGATCCCTGTGTTGGATTGGTGGTGCTTCGCTTGTAATGCTCTCTTCTAGTGGTATGACGTTGTAGTCCATCATAGCTCTCTTGATATGGGGGTAGCGGGTTATACGATTATTGAGCGGCCTTTCTTCGATTTCGGGAGTAGCCAACTGCTGAACTAATTTGTATAAGAACGACCGCCTCGTGTCGCTTTTCTGGCTCGGATTGAGGTCATTATAGGCGATAAATGACGCCAATGCAGCAACGTCCACAATATTATAAAACATGGCCAGTGGCCAGCGTTTAGTACCTCTTTTACACGTGTATGTACCTAGCATTTAGTCCATCGTGTCCACTCCAGCTTTATTTTTGTTGTAATCCACAATGGCCATTGGTTTTTTATGTGCTCCTTCGACGGCGTTTGTAAAATGTGCTGTTGAAATGAGTACCACTGCTTTATTTTTCTTCGGCACATATGAGCATAGCGCAACGTTGTTGTCATGGTAGCCGAACAATGTACTATCAATTGGGCGATTGCGATTCTTCCTAAACTCACTGGGAATACAAGCTTTATTTGTGCGTAAGGTACCAACATATGCTGTTCTTTGGGTAATCAAGTTTTCAGCCAATTCAAGAGAAAAGAAGTTGTCTGCATACACAATGCGGCCAGTAAGTAAGTATTTCTGCGCGAGCTTCATTGTCACTTTGTAGCCCAGCTGGGTTTCACGCTCCTGTCCTGGAGCTTTTCCAGAGTATATGATACCTTTGAGCGGATATTTGGTTTTTGCATCACATATCCACCACACCTTTATTCCATATTTTGCAGGCTTTGATGGAATGTACTGTGTAAATGATGTCCGTCCTCTATATGAAAACAGTTGTTCCTCTACTGTTAGAGCATCATGTGGTTTGTACCGACTTGCCAAATTAGCTTGCAGCATAAGCCAAATATCATCAATTGCTGCCGTTTTGCTGCTCTGTGACCTTTCCATGCGTGTGTTCACGTTGTCAAATCGTATGTACCTCAATAGCAGTTTGAATCTTTTGAATGACATTACAGCTCTGAAGATTGGTGTATGATTTGTATCAAACAGGCAGTAAGCTGGTTCATTGCTTGACTTATATAGGCCAGAAGCTATAAGCATTGCCAGGAACGCATCAAACTCCTTGGGTGTCAGTGGTTGCCATTCTTTGGGTCGTGTTGGATTAGCTTCATTCCACGCTTCAATAGTTTGTTTGGCTTTTCGGTTAGTTTCTCTTACGATTATGTGTGACATTTCCTCGGTAAAAATTGTTTTGAATATGCTCAATGGATCATCCGAAGTCATTATTGGTCCTATTCCTCTACTTCTCATGGTGAAGATATTGTGCGATCTTACACGTGAAGTTAGTGGCGGCGCTTTCTTCCATTTCATACCATTTTTGCCAACATAATAGTCATCTGAAGTTGTTTCTTGATTTGGTGGCGTTTCATTATCATCGTCAATTGTATCTTCGTCCCAGTATTCAATAGTGGCTCCACTTTTGCAATCAGAGGCTTCTTCATTTATTTGGAACGATGGATCACTTATTTCATCATCGAAATCACAACTTTGTTCATTTAGTATTTCATTTATATTGATATTTGCTTCGCACATTTTTCTTTAGCTCAATTCAATTCAAAAGTTAGTACACAACTGTTGAATATTCTTGAAGCAACTGGTTTATATACCTTTTTTTCCCCCAACATTCAGGTAGGCACGCAGGTATAAGACAAATGCATCAGGAATGAACAAAGCAATAAAATAAGCAAACTTATACCTCCCCCTGCTCATTTCTTGGAAAACCCAATTAGCAAAAATATTTATTTTACCTTGAAACTAAACGCAGCTGCAATTTTGAGCCATAAAACAATGAATTCCACGAAGTAATACCGTTAATTTGCTTAATTTTCATACTATGTCCCAGGGGACTTTAGGGACCTTTCTCGTAGGCAGTAAAAGTAAATCCTTAGATCTCGGTAACCACTGGTCCGATTTTAATGATCGAACCCGTAAAAGACGCAGAACTAAATGTTCCAGGAATACATGGTAATTTTGGGAGGGGGTCGTAGTGGCCAAAATAGGAGTAATTTGCGATTCAAAATCGAAAAAGTCCCTACGGACCTTAGGGTCCCACGAAGGGTTAAATTGAACTCAAATTAAACTCAAACTAAACTCTATCTGTGAACAAGCTATAAGGGCGTCTTAACAGCTGGAGATATAAACTTTATTGACACGAAAAAATCTTTAGCTTACTACCTTTGGAATTGGCAAACAACAACACAGACAATGAAATCTTCAACCTTGACTTTACTAAAACATTTACCAGCAAGTACCCAACTCAGAATACTCAGAAAATCTGGGTGTGTTAAACTACTTCCGCCTACCGGACTCAGCCATTGTCTTGCAGGCAGAACTGTTACCGATAAGGGAAGCTTCTTGGGCAATAAAATGTGCCAACACTACTAACCTAAGCGCAGCAATCCTGTCGGATACACAACTCCAAGCATGTAAGACAGTGTAAAGATGAACTGGCTTGATAAACTGCCTAACATAACTTTAATTTGGGTTCCCGAGCACAGGAACATTAATGGTAATAAAAATAACTGGCCAGGTTTTGCTCTTCCATTGAAGCTTCAAGAGTGAAACCAGTTTCAGTTCTTCTGAACGCAGTGAAGGGAGGGGTCTCAAATCACATATGGAGTAGTTTGCAAATCTGTTCAACAGCATGAAAAATGTGGCCCTCATAAAACCCAGGCAAAACTCGCAAATTACTAAGAAGATCTCGAACTGATGTAGCAATACTCACGGCCATCAGCATGGGGCATTGGTGCACTAGCGTGTACGAAGAAAGTGTTGGAATACCCTTGAACCCCCAAAGGGAAACATTGGCCCATTTTCCAAGTGATTGCCCAGCATTGGCAAAATGTAGATTAAACACACTGGGGAAACCCTTCTTCGTCAATTTAGAGGAACTTTTAAATTTAAAAATCTACAATCTCCTTATATTCCTAAAAATAACTGGATGGTTTTAATGGATACACCTTCACCTTCCTACAATACACACGTCAACACAAAGTATAAGAGGTTGTGACACCAAAACGGCTCAATGGAGCTCATTGTATACGGCCTGTAGCATTATCACCACTCTAACCAACCATACCCCACGCGTACTACATATATTAACTTTGGTACTCCGTTTGCAATGCGCATGGATCTCATACAAAATGGCGTCATTCAAAGTGTAAAATCTCTTCAAATTTGATAAAAGTCACTTAACTAACATGAAATATAGCATATCAGGACATACTTAGTGACTTTATTTAAACGGTAAAGTCTCTTTAAATTCCACACAAATCAATGTAATGACTTGAAATTTTGCACATAAATTTGAATGTTTAATATTAACCCTGATTATGAAATTTTGCAAAATATAAAGAACACCACGCCTACCTTCCATACAAAGTGGCTTTATAAAAATGGTAAAATCTCTTAAAATTCTACAAAAATCATCAAATTTCTTGAAATTTTGCACATATGGACTCAAAAAATATTGCCGATAAACCATCCACGTCGCCTGGACAACATTCGCTAGAATGGTTGACACTAATTCTAATTTTTGGAAGCATATTTTGATGACCGACGAGACACATTTCACACTCTCTAGCGCCGCACAATGGTTCCAAATCAAAAAAATACGGTCAAAACCTCAAGGAGTTATCTAATCTACATCACGAATACTGATCACGAATCTGAAGTCAAAAATACGAAATTCAAAATGGCGGCAGTGAACGTGTTAACTTTTATAGTAACTTTCTTATGCATTTAAAATTTGGTGCACTGAAAGTTTTCTGGGTCGCTGATTACGAATCCAAAGTCAAAAATTTGAAATTCAAATGGCGGCTTAAAAATAGCGGCCATGAACGTGCTAACTTTTATAATAACTTTATTATGCATTTCGAATTGGGTGTCTAGAAAGTTTTCGGTGTCACTGATTACGAATCTGAAGTCAAAAATTCGATGTTCAAAATGGCGGTTATGTACATAAGGCTGGACCGATATTTTTTTTAAAATTTTAATACACAATAGGTATCAAAAGTTGCGTATTTTTGCGCTGATTTAAAAGACGCTTACCATTTGTGAAATGAAAATAGCTTTTGGCCCTCTACCCGAGCTTTTCTGATTGAAGATTTTTTCGTTTTTTTGAGGTATTTTATAAGGAAAATATATATATAAATAAATTTTGTAAATATTATAGGAAAATTTTGCACATATTTGTAGTCAACTTACTAATTTTAAGTCACATATTCATTAATTCACATAAAAAGCACAGTTTTGTTTTGTTTTCCAGGCGTATGAGTGATTTATTTTTAATATCGTGATTTTTTGTTTAATTATTTTGTTTATTGAGTGTAATTTTAAGCAAAGATAGTTTTAATGATGATTTTTGGACTAAGCGATCCAAAAGTATTAAAAAAGGGCAGCAAACAGACAAATAAGAGAAGACTAGCAAATAAGAGAGTTTCAGTCATTAAAGCTCTGAAAGAGGGCAAAAAGTTATATGGAATTAAAAACTGTTTAGCTTATTATGAAACTACGTACAAATACGCAACTTTTAGTTCATATTGCGTTTCAAAAAACAAAAAAAAAATGTTGTTATAGCATCGGTCCAGCTTAATGAACACGCTGACTTTTATTATAACTTATATATTATTTATAACAGAACATATATATGTATAATAAAAATATACAATCAACATTAAGCTCATTAAGGATGTTTAATAACAAAACAAATTAATAAAAATAAATAGTTTTGACAAAAAAAAATAAAATTTTTTCGGAAATTTGAGTTTCCGACACCGTTTTAGTTTTTCTTAACATTTTCCTACAGTGGCACATTGTTTCAAAAAATTTTTTTATTATCATTATAAGATATCGCACAAAGGAACCTTTCTGTAAAAATGTGAATATTTATTGTATTTTTTTACAAATTGCTATGAATATTTTTTAAAGTTTTATTTTAATTTTAATAGTTTTGATCCAATGCATGAAAATTTAAACCTCTTAAGGCCGGCAATACATTTAGAGGCATCCAAGAATCTACATTTTTTTCATTTTAAGTGACTTAAAAACATCTAAAAAAATATGTTGAAAATTTTATTAATAAATCTCAAATATTAAGAAAGTTATTAGTTGGATATAATATAAAAATCAAGTTACTATAGCTGCTATTTTATTATATCAATTATTTTATCTGCTTAACCCGGCATATTTGAGAAGGGGAAAATTCCAGAGAATGTTAACAATAATTATTTTGTGTGTGTATATATAGTGATTTGATTCAGTTTTTAACACTAACGTCTTCGTATTATGTTTCATATAACTTTAAAATCGTGTTTCTCAAAACCACGTTTTTCAAAACTTCGGGGAACCTAGCTCAAAATCTATTCGGCCGATCCTTACAACATTTGGATGGACATTTTTTAATAACATTTTAACAAATTGCAATGAAACTGATTTTAAAAATAGCCTTTTAAAATCGTTAACAAGCAAAATTGCCGCTTTTGGGAAACGGAAAATACACGAGATCCATTATATACCCTAGCAAGATCAAAAAGTGGATAATTTTTCTTCAGAAAAGGCGAAACAGTCGATGGGAATCGATATCGGCGTGATGCCAAAAAAGGTGACATTATCTCATTACTGCCTAATGGGTATTTAAAAACCCAAGAAAGTGTTGACACGTATGAAATTCTTGCTCGGATTAGATGAGAGATATTGCGCTAATTTTTTAAAGTAAAGAGAAGGAAAAAAACAAAAAAAAAATGGAACGGTCTAATTTTCCGCGGCTTACCTTTAATTTGACAAGTG
Organism: Coremacera marginata; assembly: GCA_914767935.1. Lineage (NCBI taxonomy): Eukaryota > Metazoa > Arthropoda > Insecta > Diptera > Sciomyzidae > Coremacera > Coremacera marginata. Next base: position 41,205,293 of record OU612047.1, on the reverse strand, counting down.
AAACATCACAGGTAAAAATCGGAGTTTTTTTGTGTTGGAAATTGCTCAGGAAAAGTGCTGCCAAATATAGGAAAATGGAAAACGCGCACCTTTTCCAGATAGCCTTAAGTTTCTTCTATGGAACTAAACAATTTTTCGACATTCCTGACAATCTCACCCATGTCATATCTCAGGTTTGCGCTCAGGTAACATTTCTTTTATTTTTTCTACCAACTTCTATCAACTATTTAAGAACTGCATCAAAATCGTACGAGTCGATCTATGGGTTGGCTTTAATGGGTTAACTTGCCACCCAGATCTCCAGATATCACCACTCCGGACTTCTTGTTGTGGGGTTATTTGAAAAGCAAAACTGACGCCAGAAGCCTTAGACCATTGATGAGCTCAAAGCAAACATTCGAGCCGAAATCACCGCTATACCTCCCGAGATGCTCGAAAAGTGATGGAAAACTCAGCAAAAATTGCGCATTTTGCTTTGGCCAATAGAAGTGACCACTTGATTGTTTTTGTATTCAAAAAACAGTCAAAATAAAATGTAAATGTAAAGAAATCGGTTTTTTTTAAGTTATTCAATATTGACATGCCGACATATAGGATGGGGACCCTGTACATTCTGTCAAACAGTACCGGAAAATAATTATTTAAAATTATTTTTGTCGCTAAGTCGGGACTCTATAGGACTCTATCCTCTATTCTGAAGTGATCTCGTTTGAGACCGTTTGAGCGCAATCTGTCTTTTTTGTTTTTTGTTGGCAGTGCTTGATTTTGTCAGTTCATCTCAACATGTTTTGCCATTTTGATTACTAATGGAATTTCATAAGCCGAAACGCTGAAAATACGATATTAGAGAGGGCTTACAGTGAATCGACTATATCAAAAACACGCGCATACGAGTGGTGCAATGCATTCAAAAGTGGTCGAGATGTGGTGGATGATTTGCCTCGCTGTGGTCGACCATCATTGTCTTCAACTGAACTTAACACCAATAAAGTGAAAGAATTGATGTTGGAAAATCGACATTTTAGTTTGAGAAAGATAGCCGCTGAACATTCTTTTCTCACAAATCAATTTGCCAATCAATTTCTTCAAAAACTCGATCGCGTAAACTCAACAAATATTATCGATTCCGGAAAATGCGTTCGAAAAATATTTTGATGATAGGATTATACGTTGGCATCAGTGTATTGTTGGCGATACAATAACTATGAATGAGTAATTTTGTGTTTTATAGACCAATTCCCCATACTATTTTGACAGAATTTATACATATGTTACGTAATCATAAAAATTTGTACATCAACAAAAAAAAAAATAATATTATTACATTCTTTTATTTATCATGTAATATGTGGTATTAGACTGATGCAAAGAAAATTAATGGCTGTTAAACTACTTTTTCAAAATGAAACTTCGAAATCGGACAAGGTCGCTACCAAAATACTAATACCTAAAATAAATTTTAGCTAAATCTTTCCCCTAGTTTTGGTGTAAATTTCAATTGTTTCGACAGTTTTTTACTTTTTTTACTATATTTTTAAAGCATTTTCAATTCAATTCAATTCAATTCATTTTCATTCAGCACATTCCATTTCCCTTAAAATGCCTTGACAATGACTCACACTGAATCAAACTAAGCCCAAATAAACCACCGTGTCGTATAACTTCTTTGCCACTTCCATTCACGAAGTCTTTCTTATAAAAAAAAAAAAACAAGGGCAAAAAAAGGTAAAACAAAACTCTAACAAAAGTTGTGAAATTAAAAATCTGCCACATCATTAAGATAAAGTTATAATTTATCATGTTCAAACCTTCTACACTTCGTATTTTGCGGATACATATGCGCTGTGCCGGCCAATAAAGGATCGTGTAGATACAATATTTTGTGGAGTCACATCATAAAGAAGATACACATATAAAAAACATAAAAATTCCAAACCAATTCAGCTCGTATGCAACACACTAAAGACACGCCATTAAAACTGCGTTGGTTTTAGTATCTTCGGGAATCTTCAACAACCAACAGGTAGTGAAGGGAATCAAGAGAGTCAGACGTAAGTTTGAACTTGAACCAACATGATTCAAGAATCTGCAAATAAGGATGGCCACAAAAAAAAACCAAACAAGAAATATAGGATTCCTCCAATCTAATAAAAAAAAAACATATTGATCTATTTAAAAATTGTTTATATTCACGAAAGACTTAAAGTTTATATACAGGAAATACATGTCGACTTTAGACTGTTGAGTGGCTTTTATCACTTTTGGCTCTGCTAATCCGTCGAGTTAAACCAATTTCCAGGTATTTGTTTTTACTAATCGCCCTAACGATTGTACCTTAGTTTTATGTTATGTATAAATATTATGTAATTTGAAATTCAATCACTTTTATGGTTCTTAATTATTAAAAAGAAAGCAGCTACAGTTCTTTAACAATTTTTATTTTTTACATTATAGCGATTTCACAATTTTTCTTGTGTATTAAAAGTTGTCTACCCCTTGAGCCACAACTTAAAACGTTGAAACTCATTGTCTGTACTTCTTGCTATCTACTCTTTGCATTCTTGTTACTTTTACCACGTTCTTAAATTTTCGTTAGTGGCTTAAAAAAAAAAAATTAAAGTAAACAAAAAACAAAGACCAAAAAAACCAAACCATCCGTTCGTATGTCAGTTCGGTGTATTCTGGTCTAACAGGTTCCACACTGACTGGGATGATTCTGAGCCACAGCATTCCACAGTTAATTCGCTCTTCTTGTAATTTTCGTTTGTGGCTTCATTTTTCATTCTTCGCTTTTTATTTTCAAAATTAAATCTTTGATTTCCTTAACGTTAAACGATGCGGTTGAAAGTTTCGCAGAAACTAAAAGTTTGCGGATTTCCTTCGGTTGAATATTGGCCAAGTGTGAAGCCAATCGTGAAGGGCGGCCGAAGTTGCGGCTTAACTGATGCTAAATGCTGCGGCTTAGAGTTAAAATTTTTTATTATTATTCATTAATGCAGTAAATTTAATGAGAATATGGGTAAAATATGCTTAAAGCGAGAAATTAAGGATGATATTTCGCATAAAGCTAAGACTCTGCAAAGATTTAACAACGTCTTTGAATTTGTATTAAGCCATTTTATTAACAAGGATTTATAATGAGTTGTTCAGATTTTATTCTGACAAGAAACTAGTATTAGTCTAATTAAAAAAATGTAAGGAATGCATTTTGGGGCACAGATAGTGCCTAACTTCCACTTATATTAGCCAAATATACATGAACGATGAAAATTATTTAGCGTACGCATTCACAAACGTGTGCGCAAATGAGCCATACACATGAATGGAAAAAGGTCATTGTAGAGCTCCTAGGTGAGTTACAGGAATTTTTATGGAACTTATTTGGGATTTGTAAGCTGCTTGGACAAAAACCGATGGTTCTATGGTCAATAGGTTCCACTAGGACTATTTGTGTAACTAGTCGAGTCATTAGAATTTTTTGACTTTCGTGAACTGCTTGGAAAAATATCCATAGGGATATTCACACTGACTTGGGTACTTGGGTAGATTGGCATATGCCGTACATTTTGTTTTTGTAAAGTGCCATTGTACCCAAGTACCCATCTACCAATCTACTTTAGCTGACCCCCTGGCTTGTTTGGACAGATTGATTGAGTACTTTTTATAAGCTTTTCTTTTTACTCTGAAACTTAGCATACATATGTAAGTCCCTTTTTACTTTTTATGTCGATTCAGGTGAAATTTTGGCAGTAAATTCCCTTCCAATAGAAGATGGTTTCGAAGGTACTTGAAAGAAATTTACTGCCAAAGCTTTTTGGCAACACAGTCGCAAAACATTTTGTCTCTCTTTTTAATTAATGGGTTTATTGCGTTATTTGTTTGATTCGTTTGTTTGAGCGAGTACACCTTCTTGCATTTGTATTCGGTTCGAACACAACGAGTAATACATTCACGTGGCTTATTTCGGCAAATGTGCAAAGTTCAGAATTTTTGTAGTTGATTTAACAATAACAATGGCTTTGTTTTGACAAATAAAAATTCTTAAACCAACTGAAATGGGGAATCAACAGTTCAATTTGTTTATATAACAGATTACAGATAAAGGAAAACAAAGTTAAAGTAACAGCTTATCTGTTAATTCAACAGTTAATTTGGGGTTATATTAACGAAAAAACTGTTAACGGAACAGTTAATACTGTTAAAATATTAACTGTTAAAGCAGTTAATTCAACAAAAAATTATCAACATTTGATCAACTGATCATTTTGACAGTTTCGTCTGTTGTATGCGATCGCACAGTGAAAACTGTTGTTTCAAACCATGAATTGTTTGATATCACTGCATTTTTCCCTCAGTGTATTGACTCACCGACATCTCTGATAGCTCTGTCGATTATAATTAGGTTTTTATCAGATGGTGTTGACGAGCGACTGGGATAGGTATAGGGTGATATTTTTAAATATAATTATATAATTACTTACACTAACTTAATTACTTATAAGACTAACTTTAGGAGTAAGTTTTTTAAAAATATTTTGGCGAAATTCCTCTTCTTTAAAAAGCAATACATATATATACGATATATGTTACTTTTCAAAACGGATATAGCGATTAAAAAAAACGATTTAAAATATTGCCTTACATTTTTCAGCAGTTTTTCGAATATAGTAGCGAGTTCGCCTGTGTTTCTTTTCTTGATATATAAAAGATATTTCTTTCTTAAAATCTTTTATTTATATTTTATTCCCACATTTTTATCCCCACGTTTTTGGCCGAAAAAATGCCACTTTTTGTGTTTTCTTTTTAATAAAATACCCGTGAATTTTTTTTCTTGCATTTTGAATAACATTAATAGAGGCCATTTTTGTATTTCAGACTAGTCTGAGCGAAGCTATTGCTGGAACTCTTTTGCCTTATTATTTTATTTTTGACAGGAAAAGTTTTTTCTGAACTTTAAAAAAATGGGGTTTCCCCAATCAGAAAGGGTTTCCTGCAAAAAAATTCCAAAAATCATAAATTTTTGTGCTAAAAAAATACAGGACAACGCTTTAAGGTGAGGGGGCCGGTCAAGTCATAATTTTCCAAATCAAATTTTAGGTGCCAGTCCGTCACTGGCTACGGGGCTAACAAATATAGTGTTTTTTTAAAATTTCTTGAAATTTTAATGCTCATGTGTAGAAAATACTTCAACTAAAATGGAAATCCATTTTTTGTTTTATCCCCAAAATTCAGTTGGACGTAGACATTTAAGTAAGTTAGATATGTTTTCTGTTATCGTCCATTATTATCGTTCATTATGTTATTCACCATTTCAGGGCATTTTTGAGGTCGTCACCCATCAACAGGAGAATTATAGACAAAACGTAATCGCCTGAAAAAAGTAAAGACCGATCAGAAAAATTTATAATTTTAATTCAAAAAATATTTTGTATCAGATGGGTGGTACCTGCCGGTTCGTTAAATTGACATAGAACGGTTCACGCACGCTACCGCGTTCGGCTAAAAACAAGAACGTCCACAGAGAGGCAGGGGAAGGCCCTCGAAGCTTCAGCAAAAGAAAAAGTTCTCATATCTAAATTGTCAAAAAATAAAAAAATAAAATAAGGGGACTCCCAATCGAAGTGAAAACTTAAGGCAATGAAATAAAAGTTTTTTTATTAATTTTCAAATCCAATTAATTAATTAATTAATTAAATATTATTCATATTTCAGTCATTTTATAATATTCCAAAAAGGATACAATAGGGGAAAGGCTTGTGGCAACTAAAGTAAGAAATAAAAATGTTTGATTGGAATTTCTGTAAGTATTCATTAAAAACCGCATCAATCGTCGTTATATATTTGGTAGTACTGAGTTTCCCATCTTAGGACTTAGGCAAACTTAATGCTTCATTCAAAAATTCAAATAGTGACAAATTTGTATCATCTGAAAACTTAATATTGAAGATTTCGAGTATTTTAGAGCCTTATTTTCCTCTTTTGACCTCTAAATGGGTCAAATATATAAGCTACTCCCATTATTTTCTGCCTTTAAACATTTCTTCTGAAGACACCTACCCCCTATCTGCCATCTTCTGGAGGTCCCCATAAGAAAAATACTGTCGATTATAGTTCATATCCCTCCCGAATTGAGAGTTGGGCCCTCTCTGCTCTATCTCTTCTTCTGTTGGGCCCTTTATAAAAAACACATAAACGTTGCTATGTTTTCTGCTTGCCTGGTAGCTGATTCAGAAATGCAGGCATTAACAGTGCAAACCTTAACAGTGTTAACGCTAACAGTGATGACATTAACAGTGGTGACGATATTCTATCATCATAAGAATAAAGCACCTAACATAGATTAAAATAGTAAAGACAAACACAGCATCATAAGCTAAAAGAAGAAAAAGTTTAAGGAAAATTTAAGGTTTTTACTTTTGCAAACATGACAAATGCAAGAATTGTAAATTCACATGATAACAAAGCAAAAAGAATTCGCACAAAAAAAAAAATCAACTCAAAGAAACTGGAGCCATGAAGGGAGGCAAAAATTCTTTCCCAGAGCCTTAGCAACAAGATGCACAAATATACAACAAAAAGTAACAGCAGCAAGAAGAAGCAGCAGCAGTAACAACGTCATCATCATCATTAACATGGTTCACATCATGAAACTCAACCATAACCAACAAACACGAAAGCTACAACAGTCAACGTCCACGTCCGCGTGAGTTGGTTTGTTTTGCCGCCTTTGCACATTGTTTAGGTTCCATATTAATTTCGTTTTTTTTTTCAAGAGATTCACTTTTTTTTTTTCTTTTTTTGCCTGGGCTTTTGTTGTTCTTGCAAGTTATGCACTTGCAAAACTGCAAAGAACAGATAATTCAGACAATCATACCACAACAACAACAACAACCAAAAATCACAATAATATAGTAATACAACAAAGTCAAACTTCGGCATGCCAACCCAACCCATGATATTGCATGGCATTCCCTTTCGTGATGCCTGCAGCGAGGGAAGTCGTCATCAAGGGAATGCCATTGGGTACATCACGGTTGGCAGGGAGTGGAGGTAAGCCGTGAAGCTGCTTCTTGAACCTGCAAATTGTATTTGAAATCGACAAAGCACTCGCTGCATTCAAGTGGCAAAAACTTTACTTGGTCAACGGCTGCCAACTACCAACCAACTAAACAAAAAAAACAACAACCCAATTGGTCACCATGCAAAACTGTCTTGGTTCGATGGTGAATGCGCCATCATCACCAGCAGCAACAACGGCAGCCAAGCGCGGCTTGTTTGCTTACAAAAAGAATGAAAGAAAGCAGCACAGAGAACAGCAACACGAAGCAAACCTGGCTCTGATACCTGAGCCGAAAAGAAGATAAAGATGAAGATGAAGATGATGAAGAAGAAACCTGAGCGCCTTTTTTATGAACAGACTAAAGGTCAGGCAGTTGGACAGACAGACAGGCTGTTGGACTAACAGACTGTCAGTTGACGGAACATTGCATGCAGATGCTGAAATAAGTTCGCCAGCATCATCGGAATCTTTGGAAATTCAAACACAGTCGTGTTCAAGTGCTACAACTTGAGATATCTGCACTGTGGGTTGTCTCAGTTAATATCACAAGATAATTCGCAGAATTTTTGGCAGTGATTCATTGAGTTAGAAAACAATTCATGAGGGTGGCATTAAAAGAAAGTCAACGTAAAACCTTTCATCGTTCTATGCATGACATTTACACTGTCTTTACACTAAACAAAAACAAAGCAAAAAAAAAAAAAGGAATGTGTCATTATTATTTTCTAACATTTAACACAAACAAACTCTGCTCCACTGTCAACTTATTTATTTAAAGATTATGCATCATCAACATGGTCACATGTAGCCGCTGTGGCATGGAATGGAATGTTCAAGCAATGCACAACTTTGATTGCGCCCTTCTTATCAGCAGCTCGATCTCATCTGGAATCCTACTGCATTTTCACATATTTCTCACACACACACATACACACACACACGGCGGTAGACTTTTCAATATTTTTTATCGTATTGTTTTCGAAAGGATATTTCGATTCATTGGCTGGTGTATGAATTATTATAGGTCTTCAATTCGATCGGAGTCAATGACAACAGCAACAAAGGAACAACACCAACTGTATATATGTTGACATTTGAGCAGATAAGAAAGATTTGCAGCGTCAAAATTAACAACATGGTAGACAGTTCACATTTAGTTAAAACTGCGCAAACTTTTGATAGTTCCTTTAATTTGAACAGATACAATGGAATTCAATGAAGTTTAGTTGTTCTGTTGCAGGATTCTCAAACGCCTTAACGACGATTGTCGCTGTAGTTAACTAGCGATAACTGTCATTTACTATGAAACTATGCATGCACAATGACCGATAACGACAACTATGATTATCGCTAACTTTTTGGGAATCCTGCTACTGGAATCAGTTTTTAGTCTAAACATGCAATACATAGATTAAGTTTTTTCTGAAGATCAAATTTAAAAAAGAAGGTTATTCATTACTCAATCCGAGCTTATCCTAAAAAATAGCAGGGCGTTCGTGGGAGCAAGCGGAGCAGTCCCACTCATGTTGCGATGCCAAACCTATTTTGGCTACATTCGTTGAAAAAAAAAAATTAAAAATTAATTCATTTTACACTGGAATTCAAAGATTTAATTGCATGGCTTATAACAAGTTTGCAATACCAGCTGGTAAAACTTTGTCGGTGCTTCGAATACATTCCATGTTACAACGAATTACTTCCATTTATTTTATTATTCATCCCTTTGTAATGCAGAACTGTAAGCGGAATTTGACAAAAGCCAATTTTTTTGTGTTTTCTTTTACCTTGTGCGTCATATGCAGCAAACCTACTCCATTGCCCGCTTACTATGTTATCAGTGTTTTGGCGGCCATGTTCGAACAAATATAATAGAGGATTGTAAACGGACGGTGGAGGCCTCTCAGCTATATAGTATTTAAGAAATATTCAATTTTGTAATGCTTTCTATTATTACTGGGAAGCAGCATACCTACTCCCATGGCCACTTACTGTGTAAGATAGATGTCATCAGTGTTTGAGCACCTATGCCCGAATTAATCTAATAGAGAATTGTATACTGGCATTGGGAGCCTGCGTTATAGGCAGCTGCATGGTATTTAAGAAATAGTCGGCCGCCTCATTTGTCCATTTACTACCGGTAGCATATTCCGTGGAATTTAATTTAAAAATTTCTATTCCGATATTTTTGTTTTTGGCGTATGACCAACGCTACTGTGCAACTCTCACAAAACAATTATTAGTATGTTTAGTCCACGATAGTTATAGCAGCCGTGGCCGAACGGTTAAGTACTTATAGCTTATGCCTAGAAACCGTGATAGAGCCTGGGTTTTTTCAATTAAAGTTAATATTTATGATCGGCTGTCACCTCTCTGCAATGGCCTCCATTTTTCTGTATGTCAAATACTACTTTATTGAATTTTATTTTTAAGAGTTTCCGTTTGTATAATTCGCAAAAAGTTTAAGCAAATTGTTTATTCTAATAATTCACAGGTCCACAAAAACCTGCCAAGCATCAAAAAGAGACACCAACACTTACTTACGGGCCCGTATGCCAAAGGACCACGAAAGACACAGATTCACAGCGATAAGCAGAAAATTTGTTAAATAGTAATTATTTTTCTGATCGCCAGTCACCTTTCTGTACACAATGGCAAACTTTCGAAAGTGAGAAATTGCTATGAAAATATTAGAAAGCTTCTTGAGAATATCAGTCGTTCGGAGTATATATAAAACTTGTAGATCCAATTCTCGATGATTTGTGTAAAAACATTTAATAACACGCACAACACAATTAATCATAGTCAAAGGAAAAAATGGTTTATTCATATAGGGGGAAGGTGTGTTCAGAAGAAATGTTGAAGGGCATAAAATAATAGGACCAGCTCATATATTTATTTGTCCTCTCTAGGGGAATATTCACGAGAGATATAATCAACAGTTTTTGTTTTATTTGAATGGGAAACCCCAGAAGGTTGGCACATAGGGGGCAGGTGTGTTCAGGAAAAATGTTGAAAGGTAAAAATCAATAGGATCAGTTTATATATTTAACCCCTCTAGGGTTCAATTCGGGAGAAATATGAAATATAATCATCATTTTTTGTATGGGGACCCCAAGAAAGATGGCAGATAGGATTAAGATGTGTTGAAAAGAAATGTTAAAGGGCAAAAAATAATAGGAATAGCTCATATATTTTACCCAACTAGGGGCTAATTCGGAAGAGATATGAACTATAATCGTCAGTTTATGTATTTTTTGTAAAGGGACCCCAGAAGGGTGGCCGGTAGGATTAAAGATCAAAAAATAATTGGACCAGCTCATCTACTTAACCCCTCTAATGGTCAATTTGGGAAAGATATTAACTAGAATCGACAGTATTTGAGTTTTTTGTATGGTGATCCCCAGAAACGTGGCAGTTAGGGGATATGTGTGTTCAGAAGAAATCTATTAGTGTACAAAATAATAAGACCTGCTCAAACACGTAACTCTTTGAAGGTCAATTCGAGCAGGATATGAAATATAATGGGCAGTTTTTGAGTTTTTTGCATTGGGACCCCCAGAAGGATGGCAGAGTTGGGTTGGGTGTGTTGAGAAAAAAGTTGAAGGGTGAGAAATAGTAGGACCGGCTCATATATTTGACCTCTCTAAGGGTCAATTCGGGAAAGATTAAATTACAATAAAATTATCTTCACAAAGATTTTTGTCCTGTTTCACATATCTGAAAAAAAAATCAATATCAATATTGACTTTGCAGAAAATAAAAATTGACCACTTATTGAATATTAGAATAATGCATTGAATGAAGTTTGACTATGTCCAATGATCAACAACTCAGTACTACTAAATATAAAACGACGATCGATGTGGTTTTAACACGATACTTACAGAAATTTCAATCTAACATTTTAGTTTTTACTTTAATTACGTCAAGCTTTTGGAATATAATCAAATAATTGTAATTTGAATGGTTTGATAAAACAATTAATTTAAGAACTCAAAAAAAACACTTTTCACTTAGGTGGCCAGTCCCGCACTGCTTATTTTTTTCACTATTGCTACTTATCCAGTTACCGATTCACTTTCTAAATATTTATGAAAAATAAACAAGATTGCACTCACTATTCTGTTTATATTTTTTGTACTAAAACTCGATCTTGGCCAAAAAAAAAGTTAGCTCTAGGGAGGAATTGTATTGTCCGGGGATATAACTTGTAAACTGTAATGTTGTCATCATTTAGAATTATTCATTGCCAGATAAAACATTCAAGAAAAGTTATACGTTACTCAAAGTACACTTTATAATCGAAATATATATATAAAAGTACATTCGTAGAAAATAGATATGAAAAAAATTTTAAAAAAATACAGACGAGCAAAAATCTACCAAAACAATTGGCGCCATCAAAACACGTGCGCAGCTATGTAGCCCAAATTCCTTCCATAAAATTTGGCTAAACTTGGCTACTATGGCAAAATTAAAAAATGAAGCCAAATCAGCATGGAAATTACACAACCTTACAACTCTTAGCATTAATCCAACCTTCAAAAGAGCAAATCGTACGTATTTCCGAGCAAAACAATATGCGCCAAATACATTTGCTCTGACATAAGATGACGCTGCCTGCCTGCCTTACTAGCAAACGCTGTGATTTACTGGAATTCCAACATCAACAGCTTCATTCTTGTCACCGTTTACTTAAGAAACTCGGCGAAAAGTCAATGCATAAAAAATTTACCAAGCCCCAGACTGGAGTCAATCGAACGATTACGAAACTTGTCGCCTTTTGTCAGTGCAAGAGTTCAAGCTTAAAGCGGATAATATTGCTGCATGCTTGGCACAAGCCGCGCCAACAAGAACTGTGCCAACTATACACGATGACCTTATCAAGGATTCAAAATATTTGTCATGCATTTCTTTGGCAGCACACGTGCACAAACCGATTTTATGGGTGGTGGGTCAATTTTGGCACCCCAATGTCTTCGAAGTTCAAATTTTTATTTTTTTTTTTATTAAGATAACTGAAAAGTTTGTAGCTTAAAAGTGTATAAAAAGTATAGAATCGCATTTTATATCAATAAGGAAGGTGGATGTTTTACAAGTTTTTTCGACATCTTCATGTCTATATGAGCTCACAATAACAATAACAAGGATGAATTTTTATCTTTATGATAATATTTTATAAAGTTTTAAAGTGAAATGGTAAATATGCTAGACAGTCATAACAGAGAATTTGGGTTCTAATACTGGCTTGGTTCATAGACTGACTTCTTGTATATTTATTATGCCACAATTTATTATAACAGAGCTGAATTAAGTTAAGTTCCCCCCTAAATATCATTAAAAAAATTAAAACAATAAAATAATATTTTAAAAAAGTTCTTAAAATGTTACAATTTTATAAAATTACATTTGTCTGGCAAAAAATGTTCATTAAAATCTACAACTACAGGGTGTTTCGTATCCAAAGGACAATTCTGCGGCAGTTTATACCTTGGGTCAAGGCAATGAAAAACATTTTATAACAGCGGGGGTCCATCCACCCCCTGTGCAGAGTTATAAGAAAAATTTTATTAAAATTCACTCAAAAAGCTGAAGTCATCTCTACGCTTATAATTTAAAAATTAATGCAACTAGAAAAAATAAAAGAATATTTTGGAAATTTAATAATATAGTAAACAAGAAACACGTTTTATAAACTTTTTTTTTTTATATAAAAAATGTATATATTACATTTTTTATTTCAATATCGATTTGTAAGAAAATGCGCCGAAGGGCTCTTTTCTAACGATACAGTTTGAACCTCCCGGTTAAAAGTTTTTGAAAATATTTATTTAAAAACAATTAAGAAAAATTGTTGAATCAAGCGAATTTTTTGGGATGACTATCAAATCTATATTGTAGACGTGATTTCCATAAATAGTGTAGCAATTGGAAGGTATTGCTCTGTAGATGTGCAATAAGGTCTTATTTTTTCTTAAATATTGAGTATTGTTTAAAAAAAGCTGGAAAAATTTTCTATGAAAACAACCAAATTTCTTTGTAATGTCTAAAAGCAGAGTGCGGAAAAATTCGTTCGGAATTGATCAAAATACGATCTTTGCAATCATTTTTTGCTGTGTGTATGAATTTTTCAAACGAAAAATTCAAAAGCAAGCGAACGTTCACAATCGAATGAGGAACGCTTTGCTTGCTTCGTTTTTTTTTATCACTGATAAATTTGTCAGCTTCGTATTTTTTTAAAAGGATTTTTTTCACACAACCACAAAAAGCAACAAACGTTCGTTTGTTATCGTTCATTTAAAATGTGCGTTTGAAGAAAAAATTCAGGAACGTTCGCATGCACGTGGAATTGTTACACAAAATTTAATTTGAAAAGCTTGAAACGATCGGCAAAAGCTTGTAAGCTTGCAAATATCCAGTTATGTAAATGAATTAAAAGCAAGTATTCAAATGATTCAATGAGCTTGTGTAGGAAAAGCTTAAGCGTATTAGGACTTTTAAGGGTTCTGTAGACTCCGTGGTTGGCATTTTTAAGGAAGTAGCTGATTTCGGAATTGATGTCAAAATTTAAAATTCAAGAGGGCGGATTCAAGATAGCTTGCCACCTACACTCTTTGTATAGAATTTTTGGATTTTCGCGAATTCTTGTATTTTTGAAATTCTGAATTCAAAAGTATCAGTATAGGGGTGGTGGGGCTAATGACATAATAGGTACTTGTCTAAACATTACTGATGACTATACGGATTACGGTACGTACGTCTACAACAATAACATTGGGTAGATATTTCTGGGTGATGTTATTGGTTCCTTTCCATGTCCTTTTCCATCGATATATATGTAAATATAAATATATATTTGATATAGTACAGCGTCTTCCTTCATACTTTTTCGACTTTTAAATAAAATTGCGCTGTGAAACAGACTTTCGGCGTCACAAAACACCCTGGTACTCAGATATTAAAAAGAAAATATTTTTAATGTAATTATTTTTTTTACGGAGCCCCCAGAACCAAAAGCTATCTACGCCACTGCATACGATTATACCAGATCGTACCGTATCCATAATGTAATTCATTATACCGTACCTATCATACCATCTCATCATAAAACACCAATCTAACAAAACATACTTTTTGATTTGAGTGGGCATCAAGTTTATTTAAGTTAATTAAAAGCATTAAAACATAATTTTCCTCATAGGCAGGTACATTCCATATCCAGTTCACATGTAGTTTTGTTTCTTCTTAATTTTTTTCAGCGCATACACAAATACAAAAAACTTATATTTTGTGTAACAATTCCACGTACAAACGAACGTTCCTGAATTTTTTCTTCAAACGCTCATTTTTAATGAACTATAACAAACGAACGTTTGTTCCTTTTTGTTGTTGTATGAAAAATTCGTTTGGAAAAATACGAAGCTGACAAATTTGTCAGTGATAAATATAACGACGCCAGCAGAGCGTTCGTCATTCGTTCGTAAAAATATTCAATCACAATTTTATGTAAAGAGAACGATAATTGAGAGCAATCATATTTCAAACGTTTTCCGCACTCTGTCTTAAAGCATGTGATAGGTTTTTATTATAATGTTATGATATGTAATAACTGGGCTACTTAGCAATTCATAGAAACATAGAAATTTCGATCACCCTGATTTTTGAAGGGAAACTTCTTAGGCGGCCATGTGAAGAATTTTATTGAGGGAACAATTTTGAAAAACACGTATATAGTATATGTTTATAAACATGTAACAAAAAAGTTAAACGTTTTTGTTTATAAACATGCAACAAAAAAGTGAAACGAGCCAATGCCGTGGTTGGCAGTTTTAGGGGATCGCTGGTTTCGGTTCTAATATAAGGATTTGAAAACTTAAGATGCCGGATACTTCAGCTAGTATTTAAATAAAATTCATTATAATGTCATAATAATTAAACATTCATCATAATATATTCTTCGATTTAAAAAAAAAAAAAAAATCCTGATCAGATAATTATAAGTACTTTTTCTCAAAAAATTCTAAATGTACTAAGAGAGAGTGAGCTCAATTGGTGGTTATAAAATTTAGTTGAAGATTTAATGAAGATGAAGAAAGGCTGCAATGTACAAATTTGGAGACTACTATTAGCCATGGTAACTTATTAGCCATGGTTACGATGGTTCTTTGTGTAGCTTCGTAGGTGTTCGAATTGGCACCGGAAGTGCACGACTAAAATATTATTGTTCGAGCACGATTTAGTGCAACATGTGTTGGAATCACCTTAGTTGGTTAAGTCATGACCTGCTTGTAAAATGGGACAAATATTCACGGTAAACTCTAATTACTCGCCAAAAAAAAAGAGGAATCTAATTACTCTCCAAAAAAATTAAAATCATAAAAGCAGTGATAATCTTAGATATACTGTCACTTATCTAGAAAAATTTAAATTTAAACATACAACAATAACCCATTAAAAAGGAAACACTTAAAAAGCGAAACACAACAACTGAGAACAAGTTCAATAAAATGCAAGAACATAAATGCACAAAGAGTCAAACGTAGAACATGATTTGCCTGGAATACCAAACTTTATTAGCCCCGTCATTTCATACCGCTCAACAAGGGTTAAATGAAACATAACGCCGACCGCCTAAGCGTTCATTCAACAATAAAAGGCGGTTAGATAGATGGTCAGGGACGGGTAGAGCAACATGCCATTCCAACTAGCTGGGCAGCCACAGGCACATACCTAATTCTATCACCTACATTAAAAGCAACCGAATACAGAAGAACACTTCGAACCATCCAAAGTTCGAAATTCAAGCCGAAGGCAACAGAAATAAAAAAAAAAAAAAAAAATTGAAACTACAGAGTATTAAAATATAAAAGTAAGAAAGCAAAAACTATACCCGCAGGCCAAAGACATCTTGGACTTGGAGGTTATACAAGACAATACCTTGTCTGTCTGTCTGTCTGTCTGTCTGTCTGTCCATGGATGCTAAAGTAAGTGCAAAAGAGCTAAGCAAGATTGCCGAAATGGGATGCAAAAGGAATGTCGTGTTGAGCACCAGAGTGTACCATGGATACAAATATTCAGACATACAAAAACAACAACAACTTAGCTTGCACAATCACGGTCAACTCGTAGAGCAAGAAACGAGCACAAATACAAGGAACACATGGAACAAAAATAAGACAATGGTAACGATTTTGAGCTTAGCTCCAAAAAGACATCCAAAAGACAACCGAGTTAGTTTTAAAGGTAGACCATGTAGCACCATAACAATGCGGACAAAGTGAATTGGAATCATATTCCGTAAAACAGGGTGAGCATTCGAATGGAATCTCGGGGTCATACTCCGAGAAATTTATTTTTCAAAATTAAATTTTATAATTATTTATTTCTATTGTTATTTCTATTGTATAGAAAAAATTTATCAACTTTTATGAGGATTTTTTAAGCTTTGGATTTTTGATTTTTTTAACCAAATTATTTTACTCTTTTTATTCTTTTTTACGTTTAACTACTACACCTGGCCCAGTATTGGTTTCTTGCCAAATAATAAATTCATTGGCGTCTTTAACGATCTGCTAAACGCCGAATCTTGTTTTGTGGTCGTACATCTTTGCGAGCCTGGAATGTGGCCGCGTTAGTTTATGATTCATCACGAATGAGATTTTGTGCTTTTTTCCCATTTTTTTCAGTCATTTATATGCAATTTATTGCATACCTGTTATCTTCTATATATATATATATATATATATATAGGTATATGTAAACTAGCATGCGTTTATATATGTCCTCTATATAGAAATCTTTATCTTTGAACTAGTAAACGATGCAGCGTAGATTTGAGCGAACAGTACAGTACAGCTTTAAAATTTGTGTACTTGAACGCAAACATAACACTACACTACGCTATCGCATAAAAATGAGCACAAACATTATCATTCCGTAGCGAAAGCTAAATTAAAAGAATCATCATCATCAATCAGCGGTTTCTGAGCGGCAAAGAAAGCAGAGAGCAAAAAAGGATGAATTTGTTGTTCTTGTTAATTTTCATGTTGGTTAAAAATAAATGTAATTCAATGATTATGTTTTATAAATGAAAATAAATACTTTGGAAAAATATGAACTTATTATTTTTCCTGCAGTAAAGAACTTATACATATTTTAAATTTGATAGAAAATTTAAATATAAGCAACCAAACTATATTTTTTATATGAAATAAAAACAAACAAACAGCAGCCGCAGTCAATGTGTCTAGGCTATTAGGAACGATTCTATATCGACGACAAAGCCGCTGCGCGAGGACGGCATTACACCAGTTTCTCTCCATAAGAAATACAAGTAAAAATTTTTGATAGATGCTGCGCGGCTGCACCCGCAGTCAATGTGCCTAGGCTCTATTTCTTATGGAGAGAAACTGGAAACTGGAATGGAAGCTTTTTAACAAGTTGTCGTATAACTGCTTGTTATACGTAGGGTGCCTTTTATATTTCAGGATTTGGCAACCCTGGTGTTGCAATCTGTCAACTGAAAGCTCTATCGCAAAGTTTGACATTTGTTGGCTTATACGTACTCAGAACGTTTTGACATACGAGCGCTATTTGTGTTGTTTATAGTAACTTAAAAGATTCATCTCGTTCTAAAAATGGAATTAAATCGTGAACATTTTCGTGCGATTATTTTTTACATTTTTCGACGTGAATTAACACAGCAACAGTGCATGGATGAACTTAATTCAATTTTTGGCGATGAAGCTCCATCAAGGACCAGTGTTTATCGATGGTATGGTGAATTCAATCGTGGTCGTAGTTCACTCCAAGACGAATTTCGTGAAGGTCGTCCGAAATCAGCTGTTGTTCCGAAAACCATTGATGCTGTGCGCGAACTGATATTGCAAGATCGTCATGTTACCTATCGTGAGATTGAGGCAACCTTAGGCATAAGTGGGACCAGCATACATTCAATATTGCATAAACATTTGACTGTCAAAAAAATTTGTTCGCGTTGGATCCCACACAATTTGTCAATAGCTCAAAAAAAGGCTCGTGTCGATTGGTCGAAGGAAATGCTCAAAAAATACGATCGCGGTGCTTCGAAACACGTCTATGACATCGTGACAGGTGATGAATCGTGGATTTACGCGTATGAGCCCGAAAGTAAACAGCAGTCGACTGTATGGGTGTTTCAAGATGAGCCAAATCCAACAAAAGTTGTTCGCGCACGAAGCACCTTCAAGCAAATGGTCGCCTGTTTTTTCGGAAAATATGGACATGTCGCAACCGTACCACTAGAACAACGCAGAACAGTCAACTCTGAGTGGTACACAACCATTTGTTTGCCAGTTGTCTTCCAAGAAATCAGGAAAACCAACCGCCGAAGACGGATCACTCTTCACCACGACAATGCGAGCTCTCACACATCGGCTCAAACAACTGCATTTTTGAGCACCCAAAACATCGATTTGAAGGGTCATCCGCCGTATAGTCCTGACATGGCACCGAATGAGTTCTTTTTATTCCCAACCGTGAAGAATAAACTGCGTTGACAACGATTTTCGACGCCCGAAGAAGCGGTTGCGGCATTCAGAATGCATGTTTTGGAGATACCTCAATCAGAGTGGTAAAAGTGCTTCGACAATTGGTTCAAACGCATGCAAAAGTGTATAGATCTTA
Organism: Coremacera marginata; assembly: GCA_914767935.1. NCBI lineage: Eukaryota > Metazoa > Arthropoda > Insecta > Diptera > Sciomyzidae > Coremacera > Coremacera marginata. Next base: position 41,186,569 of record OU612047.1, on the reverse strand, counting down.
ATGGAGAATATTTTGAAAAACAATAAAGTGATGTTCGATGATTAATATTTGTTTTTGTTCTCTAATCCCGAAATATAAAAGGCACCCCTCGTATTCAAATAGCACAAAATTGATATTCATATGTGAGCACCCTGTTGTATATGTCATTCAGAAATGCTTTAAGGATACGACTTCAAAAAAACATAGGCAACAAAGTGGTATCTGACCTTTTATGTCGTATTCCACTTTTGTATGGAAAACAACAACAGGTTGGTATAAGCAAATAAGCAATACACTCTCGTATTTCAAGTTATGAAAGACCTAATTGGTGTAACCCAAGGTTGATTTATAAGGTTGTCGCAAGGGAAAGAGCGAGTACCCATAATTGTCAAATCGAAGTTGACTTACTTACTTACTTAGGTGGCCGTAACAACCCGTGTCCGGGTTTCGACCGACCTCATCAGCTCTCGCCAGGCGCCTCTACTTTGCGCGCGCCTTCTCCAATCGGATACACCAAGTGCGGTTAGGGCTTACTAGCAGCACAGGTAGAACGAGCGTCTTGTAGAGTGTTAGTTTTGTCGATCGAGAGAGGGCTCTGGAACTTAGTTGCTTACTGAGCCCGTAGTAGCACCTATTAGCAATAATTGTTCTTTGCTTTATCTCCAGGCTGATTTCGTTTTTGGTATTAATGGCGGTGCCAAGGTAAACGAACTCCTTGACTACTTCAAAGTTATCGCTGCCGGATGAAACGTGGGAGTCTAAACGCCGCGCTCCCTTGTTTGTAGACAGCATATAATTGGTTTTACCCTCATTTATCGTCAAACCCACTTTAGCTGATTCCTTTTCGATAGCGGCGAAAGCAGCGGTAACATCTCTCTTGGTTCTGCTAACAATATCAATATCATCAGCGTACGCAAGGAGCTGGACACCTTTATAGAAAATGGTGCCATTACGATGCACACCGGCTTTTCGTACGTTCCCCTCCATGATGATGTTGAAGAGATCGCAAGACAGTGGATCGCCTTGCCTGAAACCTCTTTCGGTATGGAAGGTTTCGGAGAGGTCATTTCCTACCTTGACGGTGTTGCATGTGTTGCTCAACGTCACAAAGTCTAATCAACTTTGCAGGTATACCGAACTCAGACATTGTTGCGTATAGGCAATCCCTTCTCGGGCTATCGAACGCAGCTTTAAAATCGACAAAGAGATGGTGTCAATTTGATTTTCGTGGGTTTTCTCCAGGATGTGTCGTAGCGTGAAAATCTGGTCTATAGTGGACTTACCAGGTCGAAGGCCACACTGATAAGGTCCAATCAGTGTTTTTGTAATCGGCTTTAATCTTTCACACAGTACGCTTGAGAGAACCTTATATGCGATGGAAATAAGACTGATACCTCTATAACTGGCGCAGATGGTTAGGTCTCCTTTGTTAAGTATAGGGCACAGTACGCTGAGGTTCCAATCGTCGGACATGCTTTCTGGTAGCCATATTTTGCTGATGAGCTGATGCATGCGCCTTATCAATTCATCGCCGCCGGTTTTAAACAATTCAGCTGACAGGCCGTCAGCACCCGCTGCTGTATTGTTTTTGAGTTGTCGGATAGCAACTCGAACCTCTTCATGGCTATGTGGTGATACTTCTACTCCGTCATCGTCGATTGGTGACACTGAACTGCGCTCTCCATGGGCGGCATTGGTGGAATCGTCGCCAGTAAGTAAGTTGAAGAAGTGCTGTCTCCACAATCTAAGCACACACTGTGTATCCGTATTCAGATCTCCATTTTCGTCTCTACAAGTGCATGCTCCGGGCTTGAAACCTTGGGTTAAACGCTTAACCTGTTGATAGAATTTTCGTGCATCCTTCTTGCCCTGGTATACCTCTAGTTCCTCACGCTTTTCCTGCTCTCTTTTCATGCGTCTGAAAAGGCGCCTCTCTTCTTTCCTCTTTTCGCAGTAATTTTCTCGCACGGCTCGCGTTGCAGCTGACTGCATCGTTTTTCTATATGCGGCGTTTTTTACTGCTGTCGCGATGCGACACTCCTGATCGTACCATTGGTTCCGAGGTTGCGGGCGCCAGAAACCAATGACTTTTCAGCGGCAGCGCGCATGGAGTGGGATATATGCGCCCAAAGTCCGTCGGCGTCGTCAGGTCCAGAGGTTGGTTGGTCGAGGTTAACCGAGAGTTGAGCGGAGTAGGCCTCGGCAGTTCATTGTAATTGCAGCTTAGCGACATCTAGCTTTCGTTGCATTCCTGTGCGTATGTTCTTGGCATTGCATAATCGCATGCGGATCTTGGCTGCAACAAGATAATGGTCGGAGTCAATGTTGACCCCCCCGAAATGTACGCACATCTAGAACACTAGAGGCGTGCCTTCCGTCGATTACAACATGATCAATTTGGTTTCGCGTTTTTTGATCCGGGGACAGCCAGGTGGCCTTGTGGATGTCAAGGTGCTTAAATCTGGTGCTACTAACTACCATGTTTCGTGCCGCGGCGAAGTCGATCAGTCTTAGACCGTTGTTCGTGGAGGTCTCATGAAGATTGAACTGACCGACATTGGGGCCTAAGATACCTTCCCTTCCGACTTTCGCATTAGAATCGCCGAGGACTATTTTCACGTCATGGACCGAAAGGTGGTCGTATACGTCCTCAAGACTAGCGTAGAAAGCATCCTCGACGGCTTCGTCCTTTTCCTCCATCGGGGCATGCGCGCAAATAAGGCTAATGTAGAAAAATTTTGCCTTGATGCGGATCGTGGCCAATCTTTCGTTCACTGGTGTGAACCGGGAATCAAGGTGACGTAGTTTCCGGCTAACGACGAATCCACATCCGAATTCGCGCTTCTCCGCATGACAGCTGTAGTAGATATAGCAGAGTGCTTGCTTAGAGCAGCATTGTCCTTTCCATCGCATTTCATGGATGGCGGTGATGTCAAATTTTATTTTTTTGAGGGCTTCCGCCAGTTGGATAATGGCACCTTCCCTATAAAGGGTCGTTTTTCGTTTGAGGTGGTCGTCAACGTAATTGGGGTTCTTATCCGAGGCTGGTTTAGTTTTCATTGGGCAGTAGTAATGTGGCGGGACCCAAACCCTGCGCACATTCCATGTTTAAGGTCTATGGAGCGACCCGCAGCTCAAATTAGCCGTCAAACTGACGGATGCCAGTTTGCCGTTGCCCAGGGAACACCACTTGGAGGTTTGAGTCGACTTGAGACGATTTCGACGTGGATAATGCTGGCCTCGCCAGGTTGAGGCGGTGAGACACGTTGCTATGTGAAGGTTCGCCCCCTGTTCCCCGAAGTTGATCGAAGTTGACAGCTCATAGAAAATCTGCCAGTGCTCTCTATTTTTGTAGTCATTCGCAAAATTGGCTGGTTTTGACAAGTATGGGTACTGAGAAGAGAGTGCGATCAACCCTGCGACAACCTTGTAAATCAACCTTGGGTCAAGGTTCATTAATATAGGTTAAGTCACTTGAGAGAAAAGCACTCTTTTTTTGCCTTTGCTGGAACTGTCAAAGTAGCTGTTAGCTGAAAATTGTACAGATTCAGAGTTTTTTTTTTCTTGATTTCCTTTCATTCATTCTGACAGTTCGACCGAGCTTCTCTCAAGTGACTTAACTTATATTAATCAACCTTGCCTTAGGTGTAACCTGAGTTGCAACCTTCAATGAGTTGCGTAAAGTGGATCGCATTATAGGTACACAGTCGGTCATGTTCGCGATCTTGGTGGGTTTGCGGAAATGTTTGCCTGTTTGTGGCGCTGTTGGCGGACCAATTTAAATATATCTCAGTTTGCGAAGTTAAAATCAAAAATTTTTGATTTCACGCAGACAAACTATTAAGTTGTATAATAAGTCATCCTGTTAGTAGCGTTGTTCATGTACTAGCTTATCGTTTTGGTTTTTTGCCGTTGAAATTGATTTTTTGTCCACATTTTTAGAGAAACCAAACTCTCTTTCTCTCACTGAAATTTTGTAATGAAATTTATTGCCAAACGAAAATCCCCAAGTGAGGATATGACATGCATTTTATAAAATAACATCATAAGAGTTGAAAATTAAAAACACAGGTGCGTCGTTGGACACTTGAGAGAAGCTTTAAACTAACATAAAATAAATTAAATTATATATTAAAGAACACACACGAAACAAAATTTAACAACCATTTTAGATACCTTGCCGATGTCATGCATGCGTTAGGTAATTCCATATTAATTAATATCATCTACTTTTTGACACTTAAAAAATTCACTTGTCAGCGCACTTTTGGGCATTGCTAATATTTCCTTCTACCAACAACACCACAAACGCATTCATAACGTGATGGAACAATTGATAGATGGATTGATAGACGATCTACTGCCGCATAGCTTCTGTTATACCTAATATTGAATTAACAACTCTTTTTAACAAGCATTTGTGGCCCGGTGGATACTGTATTGAGCTCTTGATCAGTGAGTACGGGTTCAATCCCCCACGGTGGTCCAAATAATATTTTTAATATTTAATATTAAGCATTCAATTTCTTTGTTGTAATAAACGCTAACATCAAGAAAACCATCAAATTTCCAAGACAAAATCGGTCGAAAGTTTTTCAAATTTCACTCAAACAAATCACAGAACGAGGCGTAAAAAGCTTCGCTTTTTACTTTTGAGCTTTTGAGTACCATTGTTACAAGTTCCAAAATCAAACTTCTCAATTATTTAACTAGATTAATCACCATCGTATTAATAATTTTTGTAGCAAATTTTCTCTTTTATTATTGAAGATATGAACTGTATAAAATGGTATTCTCCGAAAATTAAAATTTTGAGTTGTGACAGTTTATTACAAAATTAGCAAAGTATAATTCATAAGTTTAAAAATTTACATTTTGCGATAACAATGCCAACCTCATGTCAATAGTCATGTGCTAAATTTGTGTCGAAATCTTGATCATAAGCCTGACGAAAATATAAGGTGGGCTCAGATTGGAGTAAAAATTCTATCCAGCTGCTTGGATTCTAGTTTTTCTAATTGTTATTCGAGCTTTTATCATGTTGTTAAAGAACATCTCACTTATAATTTACCTTATAATTATATCATGGCTCATAAGTTAGATTTAGGGGCCTAAAATTTTAATATTAAAAACGCAAGTGCGGCACCGCTATCGCGGTGAAACCGTGTAATTTGGTGCAGTCTAAGAATATTGGTCATTTATAAAGACAACCAAAAGATGTTAGCCACTCCGCAGAAGTGTTCAGGTTGAGAGCAAAAAAGTATGTCACCGCACATGTTGTACCGTCCGAAAGCTCAACAAAACTGTCGCTTAAGCTTGCGGTTGCTCATTACGTGTATTTCCGTACTCTACACTGTGTAAGATTTGTGTAAGTTCAAACTAAGGGAGTAAAAATGAAATGTGAGAATAGTTGCAAAAGTACGGAAACAGCTTCTAGTAAGTTTCAGGCACAAAACAGCTGATTTTAACTGCAGGCATGTCAAACGAAAATTGCGCCAATTAAAATTATCGTCAATTTGTTTGTGAAGTTGATGCTTGTTTTTCTTGATGCTTGTTCTTAGTTTACTCGGAGTCTTGAGTTCTAGCACTCTCTGTGCACTATGTGTGCTCGAAAGAGCGGATTTATGCTTGTTCTTCTTCTCCCATTTTAAGCACAGAAAGTACGGAAACAGAAAATAGTGTCCCACAAGTTACACAGTGTGAGTACGGAAACACACCTATTGTTATCCGACATGTTATACCATGCGAAGCCCCCTATGACATGTGAACATCCATCAAGTTGTTAGTCTAATCGTTTGATGAATATCCAAGTTTTTTATTTTTCGGTTGTTTGACCAACGAATTGATGACAAATTTGACGTGTGAACACTCAAATTTAAGATTTAAACACGAACACATAAATTCAGAATGCACGATGAAGAAGATTTTTGTAATGATTTCATTGAAATTTATAGACAACATGTAAAACTGTGGCAGATTAAATCGAAAATTTATAAAAACAGATTATTAGAAAAAAAATTAATCATTCAAAATAGAGTGCTGCTGATGTTTCCACTTCGGTGTGCAAGACAATAATGAAATTTAACGAAAAATTTGAAAATATGAACACATGCGTGGCCAACTGTTTGACTATCGATTTGATGAAGAATTTGATAATGTGAACACCCCTATTCCCAACTGTAGTATAGAGAATCTTTATCATAGTTGGCAATACTGTCGGTTCTTGACGGTGACAGAAAAGAAATTCAAACAGCTGATGTGTTCTCTATTATTTTGCCCTAGAAAAAAGTTTGTGAAAGTAAAAATAATTTAAAAATAATAATTCAGATGATCTTAAATTGGCAAAAATGTTGAAACGATGACGCTCATCGAGGCATTTCGCTCCTGTTGGTTAATAGCCACATTTGGCTGCATTCTATTCATAGCAGGCTCAAGTGTTTTGTTTTGGAATGAGGTAACATTTTCGTTGCAATATATTTGGTATTATTGACCTTGGGTACATATTTTAGGGTCGAGCAGTTCATACAACCATGTCTCTAGATGAGGCGCTGGACGATGCTATCAGCCTGAGACTAGCCGAAGAAGTTGAGACTTTTTACGATGGTAGAATTGTGCATATAACTGGTCCGATTGTAGTGGGTGAGCCGCTCACAGCGCCGGATTATGAAATCCAGGTATTGGCGGTAAAGCTTAAACGGCGCGTGCAAATGTATCAGTGGGTGGAAGAGACGGTGTAAGTGGTGATATTTTGCTTCTAACTAATTATTGTTATGTGTTGCGTTTTATGTTGCAGCGAACATTACTATGGCGAGTCGGTGTCTTCCGTGCATACCGATAGCCGTACCTACTATTACACCACTGAATGGCGCGACAAACTTATCGATTCCCGCTCCTTCTACATACAAACTGGTCACCATAATCCCGATCATTTTCCGATTGAAAGTGAGACTGAAGTCGCTGATGCTGTGTACATTGGACGCTATGAGTTGGGTAAAGAAATCAAGGAGCGTTTCAATAACTATGTTGAATTGACATCAGATACGCGTCCAGATGACGAATCCATCAAATTGCATTTGGGTCTCTACTATCATGCCAACGACATCTTTAATCCGGAAATTGGTGATGTACGAATTTTGTTCTCCGTTGCCGGCCAGGAGGGCGAATTGGTAAGCAGCAACTTTTGGCGGGAATAAATATTGAAATAATTGTATCTTATTTTCTTCCGTAGTACACGGTAGTTGGCAAGCTGCAGGGCAAACAAATTGTACCATATAAGACGTCACGCGGCGGCAAAATACTGCTGGTCTATCCTGGCGAACTGAGTCTCACAGAGGTGTTTAAGCGTGAGCATCATGCACAGCGTCTGACCACCTGGGGCTACCGCTTCATAGGCTGGATGCTGCTATTCTTTGGCGTCACCTGCACCTCTAGCTTGCTGCACATAATGCGTTAGTTTTAGAAGTTTCCAAAACATTTGTTGAAATTATTAATTTTCTTTTTGCTCTAGTTTCCCGTGTAGCGATTCTATCCTCGCTCGCGCCCGATCCACACTATCCCGTGGGTGCCAATTTTATGTTGTCATTCTCTCTGGCTTTGGTCATAGCCTCCATTGCATGGGCCCTACATCGACCCATGATAGGTGCCGGCTTGATGTTTGCTGCAGCATCACCATTCTTATGGTGTGCCCGCACCATGACGCACTATCAAAATCTCAACTAGCTAGCACAAATTTAGTTTAAGACCTAACCTCAATTTAGTTTAACGCACCAGAGTACTCTTCTAGCACCACTAATGGCGATTCAGCTGCTTAAAGTGGTCCTTTGCAGACTCGGTTCAAAATGATCGCTTCTATTTCGCTCCATTATAAAAATTTCATTTTCTGTTAGCACAACAAACAAAAAAAGAAATGGTGTAAATTTACATATTTTAAGATTTTACTTTAGTTACATTTGGATGCAAGGCCAATCAACTTAAACATTTAAATATAACAATTTAAAAACAAAGAAACTTCAATTATAATTTGTAAAATTCGCACTGTCAGCGTTCAACTGTTTGGGTTCCGTTTCTGATGGCGCTGAGGAATAGGATTGTGCTGCTGGTGCTGTGCTTGTCGTTGTCGACGGCACCGCTGCAGCCCCCACCGGTGGCGCCGTGGATGTGTGCACTCGCGGGCTTTGTGATTTTTCGGGTTCCTCATGCTGCTGTTGTTCTTCGAAGCGCACAAAAGGCTCGAATGTGTTTACCTGCACCGATCCACGATGTAGCGTTGCAGACTCACCCTCAAAAAGTATCTCATTGATGAACTTCTCTGCCAGCAGCCGCTGCTCACGCTGCATGCGCTTTAGTTTGTGTGTCCAGGTGCGCACTATTGACTCTTCTTCCGGGTATGTACTGGAAAGATAGTCGCAGGCGATGTTCAGCAGTTCATCAGGATGTTGCGTGGCTGTGGTTGGCGTCACACGCTGCCGCTTGACACCAGCATGCGTTGAAGTTTGCTCCAAGTGCTGCGCAGACTGGTCATGCTTAGAACCACTACCAGCTGCCATGTGATGCATTGGCGGCGTAGTGTCATGCTCTTGTTTAGGCGTGTGAGTACCAAAGGATTTTTGAAACATTTCTGTTATATTTGGTGGCGCCATTGGAGTGCTGGCCACTAGCTGTCGATATGAATAGAAGGGCGACTCCATGAATGAACCCTGGGTTTGTGAATTCTCCGTAAATGATAGCGCCTCATGTGACACCAAGTTGTTGCCACCTACTGCCAGGAATTTCTCGGTGTTGCGCAAAAAGTCAAGTTCATGGAAAGTCCAACAACGCGGGGTGTGCACTGAACCTACACGCTTTGCCGACTCCACCACTTTCAGTTCTTTGCGATAATTTGTACGCAACGTGTTGATCTTCTTCTTAACATCCTCAACTGTGGCGTCACGCTTCAGGTAGCGGTAGATGGGCACTAACTGTTCATAGGCCTCTGCACGCTTATCCCTGTTTGTATAGTCGCGCAATGAGGTGTCCCACAGCACTGGCAGGTCGCGGTAGGTGTGAATAAATGTACGCAGCACATTACGATTTTCGTCAGCACCAGACATGTACTTAGTCTGTGGCGGGATATACTTCTCACCAGAAATCATTTGAATTTGAACGTTCTTAGGTGCACAACGGAAACGGAAGTCGTTGATGCCGATGATGATGTTTGAAATGAACAAAAATATTGATAATTTTATATAGTTTCAGCAATATTTTTTTGTGTGCTTGATGAATTGACAATAATAGCTTGCAGTGGAAAATTTTATTGAATGACTGTCAGTTCGTTTGACAGATTGCTGAATTGATGCACGAATTGCCAGCTAAATGAAAGATTGATGTAAAACGCCATCTATTGGTGAGTAGGATGCATAGCTTAGAACTATAAGCTACGTTCGAAAAAAAATGTAAATGAAATTATTGAAAGGAACACACTACGATTTCATGCAGAGCTAAAAAGGTTCCCTCAAGGGTTTATGTGAGTTGATAAATTGGCGACAATTTCACAATTTTCTAAGTTTTCTTAGCACATAGAAATAGTTAAAATAAATACGAATAAAACTATATAAATTTTGTCCTTAATTCATACAAAACGAATGCAGCAAACATTTTTCATATGATAAATGACGATATTCAGTAAGACAGAAATTATTTAACTAACTCTAACAAGTTTTTGTGAAGTTTTTTGGTTTTTACAAAACTCAAATCAACTCTCGTTTGCATGACAAAGCAAAGTTGCAATCATATTTAAATCTATTCACTACAGCTTATTCACGAGTGTGTAAGAAAGAAAATGAAAAATTATTTTTATCGTTTCTTAGCACAACAGTCTGCTTATGAGAGTATGGTTGAAAATTTCCCAAAGTTCCGTTACATGAAACTGTCATGGGTTATAACTTTAATGCAAATTTTTGTAGTTTTTTTCCAAGTAATTCTTACGCATGCGTGTCTCTCTCTCTCTCTCTCTCTCTTATTAATTTGCTGGCTTCAATCGCTTGCGTTTCCTTGCTTTAGATTTTAAGAATACAAGCAAAAAAGATATGAAATTGAATTCAACTCTTGAAAAATGTAAAACCTTTCAAATCCAAAAGAGAACGTAAAAAAATTGATTTCAATTCTTGATCAATGTGAAACGGGACTTTCTATGAATTGCAGTTTTCTAAAAGAAACTTTAAACATTACAAATGCTATTAAGAAATAAACTGTTAGAGTTCGGAATCATAATGCACCAAGATAAAATGTTTGGGACTAACTACAGCTTCAGTAAATCTATCGATGTTGTTATTTTTAACTTAATCTTGAAACTATATGCTTTCAGCTTGCTTGAAAAAAGAAAAAACTTATTTTTCGTTAACATCGTCGATTTATGTATAACTTTCATATATCTTGTGCTATTGTGCTGTGTTATCGACTGAGTTTTCTCAATGATTTGTTCTACTCTAGTGCAAATTTTACATGCAATAGTAAAATAATAAGATTCGGTTTCACTTTTACCATGTGTGCACACATACTTTTTTCCAAAGAAGTCTTTTATAACTAGTATTATAATTGTACCCTTTAATTACGTAAAAATAGCTTTGTTTAAATCGCTTAATACTTTATATCAAGCCGATTTCTAAGAGTTGAGAAAAATGTACAGTGTAATTATTAAACGATACAATATCTAGATTTAATTTTAATTCTACAAAATGGAATGGGGTAAGAATTAATTATATTAAATTAACTATACTAAATAAAATAATTGTTATATATTTGTTATATATTTTGATCAATGCTCTCTCGAATAATTTATTTAAATATAGTTTTATTTAATTAGAATATTCCTAGTAAGGAGAAGTTCTTTAAAGTTTTTTCCCGTATCTATGAAATATTGCCCAAAAGAAAGATTGCAAAAAAAAAAAAAATAAAAATCACTCAAAAATTGTCCATACAAGTTTGGTTGATTTTTTATTTGAAAAGAATTGGGCGATTTTGAATTTTTGTTGGGTGAAATTTTGTTTTTTGCTTGCCCCTATATTTTCCATATGAAAATTCAACCATTTATTTTGGGCTAAGCTGCATTTTGTTTCTAAGTGATTTCTTTGTCCCTTGTACGAAAGGTTTTTATAGATTGTTTAAAGATTAATTGAAATAGCTAAGAATGGACACAATCGAGGAACAACAATCCAAATGCGGGGTAAGTGGAAATCAAATTTCGGCAAATAATATTTTGCAAGTTCGTGCCTAAACTTTAGGAATAAATATAAAGACTGGAAAAATTCGAACACAAAATTTCGCGTGAAGTTGTGAAGAAGACAAGTTGTCCTCAAAAGATACTCAAATTTTTACATTTATACACACGCTTGCATTGTTTCTCTATGTAAATATTTGTCAATTCATATGGTTAAATGTGTCTTTCGCTCTTACCTGAATTTTTCGCAAAAACACACCCTGGCATTCATAGAGGTTAACTGTAAGCTTACATAATTTAAGTGTTCATATGTACATATTTATTTGTCTTGTTTTTATTTTTTTTCTAAGATTTAAGTTTTTAATAATACATCAAAGTTCTAAAAAAATGCTTATACATCAATTTCCGAAATCCAATCCAGCATCTAGAGCATATTCATTAATTAGTTCAAAATGTACCCCTAATACAAGTTCTAAATAAGAAAAATGGACCTTAAAAAATCTGCTCATTTCGAACAAGACAAGCTTATCTCCCTTATCTCTCATTGCTTATCTCTCAAGCAACAAATTATTCATTTATATGTTCATTTATTTAAAAATGTTAATCAATTGTAATGAACGATTTTTAGTTACTTTTCTTGTTTATTGTGCCGACTGTATTTTGTGGATTTATTTGTCATTTCTTTGAATTAAATATTTAAACGTAATATACATAATATACATATTTAAAACGTAATATAGAAAAAAGCACACGTAATAATTAGAAATCCAGATGTTATATATTAATATTTAGTTATTCCTTAAAAACAAAAAGAATTGTTAATTTCAGCAAATATCATGATGATATGTCGTACGACATATTGTCGCAGTGTTGGTATCATCGCCAGAGTGTTCAGGATATTATTCATGTAATAGAAAAGGTATCATACACAAACGAACATATCGAACAACATGTACACAATTTTTATTTTAGGTTTGCCATACACTACCGAACAATTTTTCAAAATTGTACCGAACTTCTTTAAAAATGTGCAAAAAAAACCATTTTAACGGTGCTAAAACCAAAGCAATATGTTGGTATGTAAACAACGCTTGTTATTGCAAGACTTGTTGAACAACTTAATGGTTTGTCTGCGAGTAATCAAACATTCTTGATTGCAAACTGAAGAACCATCAGACATTTCCGCAAATTAACCAAGTTCGCGAACCTGTTCGCCTGTACCTAGATTAAATAAAGGTATATAACCTGCATCAGAGGAACAATTCAAGCAAAACGTTATTTAATACAAAATCGAACGTAGCAACACAATGACAACAACAGCGAACGCAGTCGCCATTTTGAAAGATTGATGCTTGCGATGTTTTGTTATTGCCTTACTGCTGTCAAAACATCGCACATGATCGTACAGCCAGCCGTTGGAATTCAATTTTTGTCGCGCGCTGAGGTCGAACGTTTTTCGCCGTGTCCACAGATGTGAAGTGAAAAATTTTAATAGTTTCGTTTGTTGGACGCGGTTTTGCAAAAAACTATTAACTCGAGTGGATTCCACAAAATAACAATTGTTAATTGAATATAAAGATAATAATTTAACTCACTAACAATATCGCAATAAAATTAAAGGAAGGCAAACGCGTACTTGAAGCAATAATAAGTTCATCAGCAAATTAATTGCCATAAACGTTTTCTTTTTGTGTTTTAAAAGCCGTGTTCCGTTGAAAAAGCCATCAGGCGGTGCCCTTTTTATGCGACGAGGGTTTGAAGGATAGCACATACTTATTTGTAGCTGCTATTGATGACGGATGCGCCAAGCATCAATGTACAACGTTTCGCTCGTTGAAGAGGAAGTTATATAAAGAAACAAATTTTAATGTACCTAGTGAAATAGAGTTTTTTTTTTATTGGCCAAATTGATAGCATATTCAGCAGAAATTGCTAAAAATGTTTGAATTTGCAAAAGTTGTGGAATTTTCTGAAAAGTCTATATTAATATTCAAAAGAGCAACAATTTTTGTGCTTCTCTGTGAGAAGCTGTCAAAATAAAACTGAAGAAAACTAGCAATAAAATTAATAATTTATATAAATTTATGAAGCAGCTTAAAATGGAAACCATCGAGGAACAACAATCCAAATGCGGTGGTGAGTGGAAATTAAATTTTGGTCAATAATGTTTTGCAAGTTCGTGCCTAACCTCACTTTGTATTGAGTTGCAAAAAATTATTTTTAAAGGGAATATTTTGAAGTTTGCTACTATAGCACTATTATTGTTAGTTCACTTTATCACAAAAATTGATTGATTGAATTAAAAATTCATCAATTAAAAATTGATAAATTGAAAGGATAACACAATATGTAGGAGGCTTTAAAGCATGCAACTCCGAACTAGAAGTTTTGGAACTGTTGAATGTAATGAATATTGAAGTTCGTGATTTGCTAGAAGGAAGGGAAACAATTTGCAAGTCCCAAATCTTATTGGACAGAAGGAAAAAGACATTTGTCAATTCACAGGATACTGTAGCTGGGTGTTGGGTGATCAGGACTCATTTCTTAACTTGCTCTTTCTAAGCTAGACAGGATTCTGCAAAGAACTCGAGACTACTTTGCATGTTCGTCATCCAGCAACTTTGAAAAACCTATTCTATTAGATATTTTTGCAATACGTTTTAAAAAACTGTTCAAAAAATTGCGCGTGGTACAAAAAAAAAAAAAAATATTTCGCTCGTTAATGTTTCAAAAATAAGTTAATGATGAAGAATTTAAATACACTCTGCTAGTTAATAGTTTGCTATTTTTTTAATATTTTAACTACGTCATAGCATATTTTTTTATTCTACATATCTTCAGTTTTTCTACATATTTGTGTGTCTGTCTGTCGCTGTTATAATTCTCTATTTATTTTTATTTTTGCGTGTTAGTTGTTATGCATCACACTTGGTTAAATAAGTGCACAAACGTTGTTGACAACAACCATTGCCGCAACACGTTCCAGAAACAACAACAATAAAAACAAATGAAAAACAACAGCTACGAATTCATGATAATTCGTTCTAAACCCTGTGTGTGCGCAGAGAATTCTTAACAAACGAAACTAGAAAAAAAAAACTTTAACTATAAACATGTCTTCTGTCGTACTAACAGCGGCAACAGCAATAACACAACTCGCTGCTATGCCTATCATGATGGGCTTCCCTGAAGCATCTGAAGCGAAACGTTCCCGCTGCCAAGAAGACTACAACAACAACAAACACCACCACCACCACAGCAAGCTTCCATTGTGAGTTCGACAAATTTTTTCTTTTCTTCTTGTTTTAGGTAGATATTAAATACATAGTTCCAAAGCAACACTAACAACAGCAGTCACAACATAATTTTAGGCAGGTTCTAGGTTGACTCATGATTTGAGGCCTTTGTCGTTTATGATGGTTCTTACGCCGCCAGATCTGTCTGTCTATAGGCTTTAAATAATGCTAATTCTTGTTTTAAAGAAATTTTAAGGAATTGTAAATGTACTTTTCTTAAATATAGGCAATACTTTGGAAAATATCTGTTAACTGCAGTGAAGGTTAAATTAAACACTTGCTTGCATTCTTTGTTTCAATAACAAACTTTGCTGTTGAAACACCTTCAACCACTTCTCGAGACGTTTTGCTGTTGTTGCTGCTAACTGAAGCATATCTTTTTGGTCACAGCAAATTAACTAGCCTGGTTGTTGCAATGCTCTTGGGCAATGTATCTGAAGGATAAAGCACACATATTTTACGCTTCGATTTTCTTTACAACAATACATATATAATGCCTACGACACAGAGTTCAACACTTTAAAACCAAAAAATTTCGAAATATCTACCTTTGTATAACAGGCTACTTTAACTTAAAATCATCGCCCTAATTCGCTTTATGTTCAATATTATAAAAAAACTGCAATAAGTTTGCATAAAGCGAAAAAATATTTTATTTATTTTTTTTACTATAGAACGGGTGGGCCGTTCTCCCTCACCATATCTCCCTTTCTCTTTTTCTCTTAGTGATCTACTAAATAAAGGTAAACTAGTTTTCAACCCTCTGGTTACAAGTTTGCGCATTATCGGTACAGTACCTGAATGATGATCATAGTGCATTTTACACCCCTCTTACTCTGAATCATCATTTCACCTTTTCGAGCATTTTAAAGGTTTTCTTCAGATAAGATTTTATATGAAATGTTTAGTTTTAGGGGCCAGAAATCGAAGTCAAACTAGAATCAATCAACAAAATGAAAAACTTGTCTGCCCTCAAAAATTAAAGAAAACAATTAATTGCAAAAAAAAAACTGCTGCTGTACCTTGATTAAGTTGAATGAAAGTTAACGAAACTTAACGGAACTGTGGCAATTCCAATTATGGGTATGCTCACATATTTATATGGGCTCGCTTTTATATTGAAAGATCAGTCTGCCAGCATATGGCTATTATAGTCAGGCCTTTATGCGTAAGTAAACAAAAGCAAGAGAGCAAAAGTACGTACTTGTACGGCATTGTATGGAGCTGTCCAAGTTTTGCGTAAGCATTTGTTTCGTTGAGTTTCTCAATTTTCGTTTAATTTTGTGAGTGAGAGCGCTCAACTCCGTAGTTTGCTAAGCAAAATGGGGTTGCAAACTGTATTATAAATAATTTTAATTTTGATTGACATATTTTTTACACCGAGTTATATTTACGAACAATTTACTTTTAGCTAAAATCGCCTTTTTAATTTTTTTTTTTATATAATGTGTATTTTGAGCTAGAAACGCTCAATGGTAAAAAATTTCGTTCCGCTCTCAAGTAGTTTAGAAGTTATAGGCGATTATAGTTGGGAAAATAGGTGTAAAAACTTGTGATTTTTTTTTAGTTTTCCAATAAAAATAAGCGTTATGGATATCAAAAGAAAGGTTATGCTATTACCAATTCAACGAGGTATTGACCATTAAAATCCATGCATGAATTGTTAAAGAAAAGCGCCGGATGCGAAAAATTTTGTATGAAAATTTTATTTAGTGAACAATTTTTCATCTCTTTGCTATTGCGTCAAAGGGTGAATCGTAAAAAAAAGCGCCGCAGTCGAAAAATTCTTATAAAAAATCGCGCGATTTTTTATAACAATTTTTCACGATTTTTCATCAAATCATGTTTTGATTTGATAAACATCAAATGATGTTTTGATTTAAACCTGTAAAACCTGATGTAAAATAGGTGGGACACAAAAAGTGTTATATCGAAAGTAATGCCAGGAATTTTATGCTTAATACTTTATTGAATAGGTAATTGCATAACCTTTCTTATGCTAGGCATCTCTTATACCTAGATGCCAATAATGCTAGGTTTCGTAAGAAAATTTAAACAAAAATCACAAGTTTTTTATGTCCATTTTCCCAACTTTCGAGCACTATAACTTCTAAACCAATTGAGAGCGGCCATTAATTTTTTCAGATTTGGCATTAGAAGGGCTTAATACATGTGATCCACAACAAAAAAAGTTTAAAAAAAATTAATTTTAGCTAAAAGTAAATTATGCCTATATTTGCCTACATTGGAATTTTTTGAAAATTTATTTGAATTGATTCATGTTGAAATTTTTCCTGGTGCTTACTTTGTTCTTGTTGAATATATGGCAGTGTTTTTTTTTCGAGTTTTGTTCAAACTTAATCGTAGTTATCGTTAACTGCTCTCTGATACTTTTGTTTGCTTACGCATAACTTGGTTGAGCCTTTAATCATTCTTTTTATGCTCTTGTAAATTGGAATGTTAAATATAATCACAAAAAGGTTAATAAATTGAAGCCTAATATTACCTACCACCAAATTTGTTTTCCGCTACTCAGTGTATACACAGATTTATTATTTCATATATGGCTCGATTGAGCTGTCTTTAAAAATATGTAAGATTTCTTACCAGTAAATCATACAATTTTAACCAGGAAATGGTGAACCGTGTTAAGAGGCAATCTACTGTAAATCACCCAAAATAACTCTTTTTATTGCATTATTGCATTAGAAATGAGCTTCTTTGTGATTCACCTGCATTTTATTAGCCGGATAGTACTTCCTATTACCAAGATTCTTCTTGTCTTTCGCAATTCTGAATTAAATTTTACAGTAATTTTTTTTCATATGTTTGTCGTAAAAAAATATTCAATAAAAAAATTTATAACGATACAATTAAATTGCAATCATAAGGAATTATAATAAAAGTTACCGTTCATAATTAATGTTGTTTACATCAATCTGAAAGTGGATTTTTCTTCGACACAAAATTCTGTCGTGGCTATCTGATTTATTGCGGCGAAGATTTTGCGAATGCTTTGGATAGCCACTTGCAGCATTATTTTGTTTAAGAATGAATAAGCTAGGAGTATAAGAATGTCTTATCAGGAAATAACTAAGTTATTGTAGGAATTTTAAGGTTAATGGCATTTTTCATGGGACAGCATCCACACAATTCGAATTCAAAAACTTAAAATATAGGGGAGTTCATCCGGTTGTGGGCACATTTAGCTATTTCAGCCATAACTTTTGACCAAGTTAATATTTATGCAGATATATATTGACAATTAAAATCCATGCATGAATTGTTAAAGAAAAGCGCCGGATGCGAAAAATTTTGCATGAAAATTTTATTTAGTGAAAAATTTATATATCAATGGAAGGGTAGAGACCTTAGGTAACTACTGGTGATAGAATTCATTTTGTATAGAGTTATAAATTTTAAAGAAAAAAATTTTTTTAACCACTTGTGGGCACCCTTGGAAAATAACCTGAAAATGGGAAAATATGAAGTAAAGCGCCACTAAATATGAAGAAAAGGAAATTTATTAATTTTTAAAGCCTTTTTAAAGCACAAAGAACAACGAAAAATAGCGTAAAATACTTCTGAGCAGAAAAAAATAACATGAAAATGAAAAAAATTAAAATTAAATGATTTATCGCCCGCATCAGAAGAGCAATATTTGCAGGTGTAATAGTCGGCATGCATGTCAGTGCACCTCAAATGCACCGGCCGGTGGCACATATTGCATTCGATGTAGTTTTGGGCGGTCAATCGAATGTGCAACAACTTCTCGCAAATGATGCAAAAATCGCGATACTTGTCATCATCATCAGATGATGATGATTGAGCCTTCTTTGCATTGGCGCGTTTAACCGATAATTTCACTCGTGTTGCTGAAGCTGCTCGCTTAGGGGATTGCTTGGATGGTGTCGCCTTAGTTGCTTTAGCTGCTTGGTTGATTGCTCGTTTGCGGCTTTCTCCTTCAATTCACCGAGCAGAGGCTGCGAAGTGAGAACGGCGCTTCGCATGGGTTTCCAACCACAGTTTGAAGGCTTCCGGGGGATTGTTGATAACATACACAACGATATTTGATAGTTTGTTAGCCAAATACACCCTTTCAGCCGAAAAAATTAGGTGCCCACAACCGGTAAAATGTTGGTGCTCACAACTGGAAAATTCATAGCTGATAAAAAAAATGACCAGTAAATTTTTCGGTGCAAACATTTTGATAGAACCGATATGAAATCACTTATTTCCTTCAGAAATATACATTATACTAACCTTTTTGCAATAATTCACTTCAATTTATCGCACTTTGAACGCAATAAACATTTAGATGACTGTGATTATCACACATGAAAAGATATCGACTATAGCTACTACGCATATGCATCTGTTCGCTACAGTGTCAGCACTAAAACATCGTGCTGACATTGTGCACAAACGTCAATTATCAGATCAGCTGTCAGTCAAAAGTTATACAGGGGTGCCCACAACCGGATAATGCCCACAACCGCTTAACTTACCCTACATATTATCAACGCCAGCCCTACTGACTTAAATCTTATCTGTACTGATTTTACGGGATTCCATCACCCAGCTTCAGTCATGGATTAGTGCGGTGTTTCTTACAATGGGGTCACTGACATGAATTTCTGCGAACAAGGGGTCAAAACATCGACCAAAGTGTACCAAGAAACTGTTTTGGGAAGCTGTTGTAAAGTCACTTAACCATTATCTCTTCCAAAGCCAGTCATGGACCTTCCAGCAGGATTCTGGCCCGGCCCATAAAGCTAAAACGACCCAAAAATGGCTCAAAAACAATTTGCCAGCATTAATTTCCTCTGAAGAATGGTTCTCTGGCAGTCCAGATTTGAATCCGCTGGATTACAAACTGTGAACAGTCTTAGAGGACATGGTTTGCCACAAACGATACGAAACAGATTTTATTCGTGCAGTGGCCAATTTACCAATGAACGATGATTGGCTATTGATGATTGGCCAGTCAGATTTAAGGTCCAACATTTCGAATGAACAAAAAATTAAGAATAAAATTAAAATTTTATACAGTAGAGTCTTGGTAATCCGGATATGGCCTAATCCGGATCGTTCTGTAATCCAGACATATCGAAAAACTCAAAAATTTCCAATATGGCCCTTGTAATTCGGACCGATCACAGTTTCGTTAATCCGGATCGCATTTTATATGGGCAGAGTTTATACGTCATAAAAATTGAATGAAGAATATCGCATTTTTTGTTCTCTTTTACTCTCTTCGAGATATTTGATTGAATAGCTGTTCACACGTGATTTTTTGATTGAATGGCCGATGCCGACTAAAAGTGTTGTTGTAAGTACCAGAAAAGTTGATCAAAAGTTGAACCCTGTGATTGATTGATGCAGGTCTTGAGCTCCATCAAAATTTTGATTGATGCGATGAGTGTAGAAAGTTCATTTCCGCTCTCGCAGAGAGTTCACCTTTTTTTTCGCTGGGAAAACAACAACAAATTTTGAATGATCCTTCAATTTGAATGACGTGTAAACAGTGCCATATAGTACAATGATCAATAATACAGTGAATAGATGAAACACGTGTAGCCTACAACCTTTTGTTGCATTTCGTATTTATTTGGGGACTTCCCGTTTTTCAAGAGTTCAATAAAGCGTACATTGCAATAGGTGGCATAAAATGTATAAGCGAATATAAAATAAAGCGTGTAAGTGAATACAACATACCTACACCGTGTAGGAAATGACGGAAATCGGAGTTTTGAACCGTCACAATCGGAAACTCGTGTATGGCTCGTTGGAGATGAAGATAATTCACCCATTGATAGTGAAAACATTTTCTCCGATAAAGAAGTTGACAGCGATGAGCCAAAAGTTAAACGCCATTAAAAACTTCAGTAAAATTAACAAGTAATACACTCTGATATGGCTAAGATTCATAAAATGTATAAAGGTCCAAAAATAATATCGGAATTTCTACAAATTAGATATCGCTTCTATATCAAAACTACATCGCTAAATTAAACTATTGTTATCAGGTTCATTGGGAATACAAAAAAGTAAAAGCGTTGAACCTAACTAGGAATTCGAATTCAGAACTCCTGCGTGATAGGCAATCCCGCTACCGTTTGCACCAACGGGACCGCCAAGGCCTTTTTCTCAAGTATTTTTTTGCAAAATATAAAAATGCAGTTTTGCAATTCTGTTTTACTCAAGCAGGTAGTGTTTTTTTTTTTTGATTTATTTTTAAAACAGGAAATTTATTTATTTTATAACCAACAACAAATTTGTAGCACAAAGTTTTCCTCTAGCTGTTTACAAAGCATTGCTGCTTAGTGCAGCAGAGCGTTTCAGAAAAAGTTAACGCATGAAGAGCGGCTGCGCTCAAACTTGTGAAGTGGCTGTTTTATTTTGCCTCTGAACGCAACAAGTGTTTGTCATGAACAGGTTTTTTAATTACTAATTATGAACTACTTAATGATGCAATTATAATAATGTGAAAAAAGGGTTATTGCTGTAATTGGTCATTTCTTAATGGCTAACACTTGTGGCTGCTCTACTTGACTGAGATTCAGCAAAAAGATAGAAGAAGGTTAAGCGATACACAAAATGAGTTAGCAACAATTTTGGATTCTAAAATGGTTGGATTCCATAATTTTGGATTCTATAATGTTCTATAATGTAATTGAAAACTGTCAATATTTATTTTAGTTTTTAGTTAATTATAATTAAAAAAAAAAATTATAAAATTAAGTATTTCTTTATTACAAAACAAGAGAATATTGTATAAAAATTTATATCAGACCCGTAGCCAGGATTTTCTATGGGGCTAGTCTTTAAGTATCAGTAAAAAAAATTAAAAGTAAGGTTATGAAGAAAAATTATTCTTTTTTTTTATATTATTATAACATAAAAATTATATTAATTATTATTGTTTGTGAAATTATTTTTATCGAATTAATTTTGAGATCCAAGATTTTAATTTTTGCCAAACATTTCTCTCACAAAATTTCACTAATACAATTTTAGTTTTAAACAAAAATAATAAAAAGAAAAAGGTAATACAAAATTTATTTATTTTTAAATACAGTGGCTCAAAAAAAAAAAAAAAAAAAAATCGGGTACACATGCAATCAATTTTATAGTGAGCCAATAATTTTATTTAAAAAATTTAAAATAATATAAAGTAAATTAAAAAACACGTTATTATTCACACCAGTAAATTTTATTACATTTTATTATTTAATTTATTTTATTAATTTTCAGTATAATTTTTCCCTCGCGCTATACAAAAATAAAAACAAAAACATGTACCAACAACAACACAAACGCATTCACTACAAACAAGAAGAAAACAAAAAAATATTTCGTCGCTCGCCGTGGGAATTGAACTTGCACCCCATCGATTTATAGCTCAACACTCTTCCCACCGATCTAAACACCTTTGTTACTCTGAGACATTGATTTAATGTTTAGTATAGCTGAAGCTATGTTGCAGCAGATCACAATAATCAATTAATAGATAGAAGATAATGACCAGTGTTGTCACTTAAAAATTTTAAATAGTCTTAGATTGAGCCTTAAATGAGTGGTGGAATTTATAAAATGGTGGTAAATTTTCTCTTACGAAAAAATTCGACTCAAGTCATACAGCAAAATATATATAAAAAAAACCATAAGTATACCATAAAGTAATTTGTTCACCTTTTCCAAGCAACAAAAACTATCTATTAATAGATTATTGTGATCTGCTGCAACATAGCGTAACAAGGCTGCTTGGATCGGTGGATAGTATAAAAAACTTAGAATTGATGGTGTACGAGTTCTATTCCCAGGGCGGGCAAAGAAATATTTATATATACAAAAAGAACTCGGACGCGTGGCAACATCGTTTACTGTTTTGCATTTTGAAAAGTGGAATCACGGACTTAATTAAGGAAAATAATTTCTTTGGTAAATGACTTAACAAATGACAGTTATTAATGTACAGGCTTGGGTACCGAAATATTTAATTGAAAAAGTAAATGAAAATGTGTAGATAACGTGGTTAAAGCTCAAACGTAGTAAGAAATCTCATTATTAACTAACACGAAAAATTAAAAACTATACAGGAGATCAGACAGAATCTGGTTTGGCAAGTACACCGGCCGCAAGGTTTAAGTACTTGGGTCTCCAGACCTAGGGTAATAGTTCATGAAACAGAACCAGAACTTATGTGTTATACTACAACACGAACCCGTTTATGCTTTAACCAGAAAAACATACGGGGCATCTAGTGTAGCAACACGAACATGGAAGCCATTTCACAAACCCAAAGCATCACCCAGTGCCCTGCCGTTTAGGAGCATTATGCAATAAATTACATACTGCCCGTAGTAGCAGTACCAGTTTAGATTTCAGTAGTGACGTACCACTGCGCAACCCCGTCGGTCAATCTAGAGCTGTGTAGCATTCACACAACCACAACCAGTACGAGTATCCCCGAAGGGCCATCCCACGACAGTCATCTGGGCAACTCGATCCCGTCAATGAGGATCCACAACATCCCCGCAAAGAGACGAAAAATGCACTAATGCAGTTATGAAGAAGTGCATATTTATGCGTGACCGTGCTCAATGAGCACTGAAAGGGCCATTTTAACACAGCTCACAACTGCCGGCTCAGTGGCGAACTATTACGCATGTCTGGTACCTACAGAGGAGGACCTAATGTTGCCACTTTTACTCTGGCAGTCCGGATGATCTAAGGATCTCAACATCCAGACAGAGTATTGGCCTTGTTTTAAGCAACCAGTTCTACACTTACCTCAGTGACTGCCGTGCCATTTTGAGGGTGCAAGTCAAACGTCGACGAGCAAACCCCTAAGGAAAGCCCGAGCGTCGACATGTAAAGCACGCATGCCAAAACACTCAACATCCAAATTGTTATCGGCCATTTTCAAGTCTCAGTGCGGTGGATAGGTAGGGTCTACCCCATTTGACGGGACTGAGACTGTCCCCGTACTAACAAGTTTTAAGGTCAATTGCTATACCTTCGCAGGCTTGTTTCATATCGATATACCGAATATGACCTGCTAGCAAGATGGGCGCTACCCCGAGCTCTTGGTTGGCCCTATCAGTTTTTACGTTTGCAGGACATATCCTACAAACAACCATCCTCCTTTATCCTGGCTTTGGACAGGCAGGCGCAACTAAGTTGCTAACCTGGCGGAGTTATACGGGAGATCAGTAAAATTATTAATAGACCACGTTCTACTGTTATCAAGAGCTTCAAACAAACTAAATCGGTTATAAATAGAAATAAATCCGGAAGGCCAAAATTGTTATCCAAAGCAGATTATGAGGTGGATGGTGCAGCAAATCAAGGTAACTCCTGTTCTCAGACTCCAAAGCTAACAGCGGAAGTCTTAAAGCATTTAAACATTGACAGCAGCTCCGTAACTTTAAGATTTGTACTTCGAAATAACAATTTTAATGGAAGAGTTGCAAGGCGAAACCCCTTCATTAATGAAGTGAACAAAAACAGAGAAAACATTTTGAAAAAACCCTTGAAGTTAAAGATTTCGAATATTGGAGTGATGTTTTATTTCCGGATGAGAGTCATCCTGGCGAGGCCAGCATTATCAATGTTGA
Organism: Coremacera marginata; assembly: GCA_914767935.1. Classification (NCBI taxonomy): domain Eukaryota; kingdom Metazoa; phylum Arthropoda; class Insecta; order Diptera; family Sciomyzidae; genus Coremacera; species Coremacera marginata. Next base: position 41,162,477 of record OU612047.1, on the reverse strand, counting down.
AATCGTCCCAAGTTGACTCAAATCTCCAAGACAACGTCAAATTGGCATCTGATAGTTTGACGGCTAATTTGAGCAGCGGGTGGCTCCGTGGACCTTAAACATGGAATGTGAGCAGGGTTTGGGTCCCGCCACGATACTACTGCCCAATGAAAATTAAACCAGTCTCGGAAGAGAACCTCAATTACGTTAACGACCACCGCAACTTAGTGTATCCGAGTGGAGAAGGCGCGCGCAAAGCAAAATCGCCTGGCGAGAGCTGATGAGGTCACGAACACGGGCTGTTATGGCCACCTAAGTAAAGTAAGCAAGTGGATCAGTAATGGTTTGGGGTTGCATGCCCTCCGCTGAACCCGGAAACTTGTGAGTCGTAGATGCTATTATGAATCACAGGCGATACATAACCATTATAAAAGAAAATTTGCTCCAAAGTACTAAGAAGTTGCGGATAAAAAACAGTTTCACTTTTATCAAGATGACCTTAACCTTAACTAGGGTCTTAATGTGCGCTTATGGCTTATTTAAAATTGCCCAAAAGCGCTTGAAACTTCTCCACAATTACCCGATATTAACTTAGTTGAACATTTATGGACTCACTTGGAAAATCAGTTAAAAATTTGTAGCATTAGTTACAAAATTGACTTCGAAACTACACTAAACGAAGAGTGGTCTAAAATAGATCACTTGATCTGCAGAAAATTAGTGCAGTCAAAGCGAAAACAACTGAAAATTGTGAAGAATGGCAAAAACTTGTCGACAAAATATTATATATTTTTCATTTATAAAATTATAACTACTATTAAATCGAAATTTCCGAGTTAATTTTGGCGTAGAATCATGGGGTTTTTTAGTAAATTTTTTCAAGTACATGCAACGTTTTTGTTCACTTTTTGGGGTACACCTACAGCCTTTAACATTCAGTGTACAAAGAAAAAATATATTCCAAAATATTAGTTACATGGCGAATGAAACGAATATCTAACTAAAAAAAACATTAATTAAATCACAAAATAAATAGCAATTTAAGACGAAAATTTCACATTTCCGTATGAGAAAAATCGTGCATAAAATGCTTCAGTAGCTGCTTCTATTGTTGTTATGGTTGTTGATTTGGTTCGTGCAAAAATCACGAACGCAATATCTTATAGTCTGTTGAAACGAATAGTTTTATTATTTTATTTAATTTTTAAATCAATAATATTAAAACAAATACATTTTTCACAAAAAATGATTATAAACCACCCCCTAAAACTACCAATATTAAATAAAGTTCCTTCTTGATTTATGCTAATATGTAATTACTTCCTTTCCCGTAATTAATGATGCTAATAATGCTTTTTGAAATAGTTCAGAGTAAAAATAATAATTTTCTTAATATGTATTCATTATAACATTCTATGCAAAAATTTAATATTATTAATAGAAATTAAGTTTTCATTAAATTTGACATTGAAAGTTTATAAGACTCAACAAAAACATTTAAAAATCATCTAAAATTAAATTTAATTTGTCTATTTTAGGGTGGCGCACAATAACAAAAAAAACATAATAATATAGCCATGGAAGAATACTTAAATACAAAGTGATTTGAGTTAATTAACCAAAATTAATCCAACAAACTTAACTTGTCGCCATTCACTTTCTTCTCGCCAATACACTCTTGTAATCAGTTTGTCTGGCACCAACAACAATTTCACTTACAACCATTTGTTAATCAAAATCTTCAACATATTCATTGAATTCTTTTGCGATGATGATGATAATTATAATTCTGGTTGAAAGATCACTGTTTACGTTGTTATTTTTTCCTCTTCTTCTCAATTTGATCGTATTTATCCATTTGGCTTGAGGCCAATAAATCTCAAGAGTCTTCCGATGGCAGGAATTCTGATTTAAAATTGTCATGCTTTGTGTTTTGGATATTATTTTTAAAGTTCTGTTTTTTTAAGAACTTAAATATTTTATTTAGAACTTTTTGTTTATGAACTAAACATGTTTTTATTGGTTTATTAAAAATAAATATAAGTTTTTTAAGATTTCATCTTGTTTATTTTGAAAGTGGTTTTTCTTATTTTGCACATGTCTGTCATCACCCTTATTCCTACCTGTTTTAAGTCGTTTTTGTAGGAATCGCACCTGCCTCAATGTTGACTGACCTCTTGCTCGCGACAACACATGTTGTTCCTTTGTAGTTATGTACCTTGGTAAATCCGAACAGCTTTGTCGAATTCAAATTAAGTGCTTTATTTACTTCCCTCTGGTTTTTAGGGGCGATTCGCATTGAACCCCATCCAGCGTTTCTTTTTCAGGTATCGACTTTTATGTAAGTTTGTCTAAAGGAATAATAATACCAAGAAAATAATGTTCGTATTCCTCATTGCACTGTTTGGATTATGTACCTGCTGCAGAAAAGTTCTAAATAGAGGGTAGTAAATTTAATTTCAAACTCTTTGTTTTTATTTTTGTTTCAAGACTCAAATATTTTTTTTATCCTTAAAGTCTTTTGAGATTTTCGACTTTACCCGAAAGATTAAAAACCGCAATAAACATCTCATCTACAATTAATTCTCAAAGCTATTAAATTCTAGTTACAACAACTTGGCTATTATTTGTACATTTACAACACCCTTTCTTTCAGGTTTTTTTTTTCACGCGCCCAGTGCTTCGGTCAGTATGTGCAATATTTACAAGTTTTAATTGAAAATTATTCTGTAGTGCAATTATTTTTATTGATTTACAATTGCATCTTACACTACAACGCAGCAGCCAGCAGTTTGTATCTGCTTACTATAAAAATTTATTTGCACCATAATAATATTGTTTCTATAATACATCTGGTTTAAATTTTTCAATTTCAATATTATATTTTATTATCTTCTCATAAATTAATTAAAATATAAATTTTAGTCATAAATATTTTAGATTAAAATATATAATTTTCACTTAAAACTTTTGTTTATTTTCTTATGAATGCCTTTTTCACTAAATTACAAACATTAAGTTTTGCCTACATATTTTCGTAACTATATAATTTCGGAATAAAACATTTGGTGAATTTTTTTCTGACTAGCAGGAGGTTGGTCAAGATTTTAAAAAGAATCTGCGTTTTAAGTAAGAGTTACCTTAAAACGTTAACCAAATGTATGGCTTCATTTTGTATTCCTATCCGATCAATCGTTTCGTTCAAAACAGTGTTCGTTCGTGTTTTTGAAATTTGTAATTCGAACAGAATCAAACAACGATAATAGCTGATCAGCCAGCAAACGATGCCGTAGTACAGTACATATTTGCAATATGTATTTCTAACGAGCACTGAAACCACGAATCCTTTTATGTGTACTTTTATGCTATCGTTGTGGTTGCAGTCGTTAATAGAATGGTTAAAAAATTAAAAATTCTGAACCTAAAGGTAAATAAATTATGAAATATATAAATATATACCAGAGACCTGTATCAAGTACTTGAAAAATCAAGCTTTTTCAAGTACTTGAAAATTCACTTGGTTTGAATTTGAAAAAATCAAGCAAAGCAAGCTTCGTATCAAACTAATCAATCGCAAGCTTTACTGCTCTGCTGCGCACAAAAACTTGAAGCGCTTGAAATTTTCGGGAAAATACTTGAAAAGATTGATATGTTCGGGAAAAGCTTATAAGCTTGCAAGTACCCAAATAGTTTAAATTGGGAAAGCTTGTTGTCTTGGGGGTCGCTGAGTGCAATTCTGATGTCAGAATAAAAAAAGTTGTTTGGACACTAGGGTGAACCGTAACAATACTTTTTTGTGATTTTGACATATTTTGCCTTTTTTTGCAATCTAAGTCGGATCAATTATTTGGATTCTGATGTTATGAAGATGATGTACTAAGATTATACAGTTCCATATCTCGAAGGGGAAGCAAAATAGGTAAAATCTAACCATTTCTTCGGGGTTACTATAGCAGAAAGCATTTTTGAGACACTGAAATAGGGGGTCTATCACTCCCCCATTTTCCACATTTTTAGAGGGGACGTTGAAACACGTGTTTAACTGTCCACTGAAAGTCAAATTGTAGTCATACACATGTTTCGGTTCCTCGCTAAAAATATGTCGAATAGGGGGGTAAAAATTAACCATTTTTTTGGGACTTTCCAAGGGGGAAGCATTTCTGAGACGCACAGATAGAGAGTCTGTCAAACCACATTTTTAGGGGGAGACGATTCCTAAAGAAGCATTTAACGAACGATGGCTATGCGAACGATGTTGAATTCAAGCGGAAATATGTATTTCGAACGAAGCTTATCGTTGGCTCATTCGTCAAGTTTTTGTTTGATATGTACACTCAAACTGTTATACACAAGCAGTTGTCAAATGTGGCACTGCCATATCAAACACTAGGGAAGTTTTCTGTATTTTGTCAGAGATGTTTTTAATATGTTGCTTCGTTTCTTATATGTTGGCAGTGCTTTTTGGTTTTGTCCGGTTTGTGTATTCAATAAATAAACTTTGAGCAATTAAGTGGTTTGCGGACTTGCTTTTCATTATTTTTGTTTTCAGTGATTGTGTGTTTGCTTTTGACATAACAATATAAAATGTATGCAACTATTGCAGTTTTTATTTTTATTTTATGTATTTCAAGTGCTTCACAGCCTTCAAACACTGTATATATTTATATATTTCATAATTTATTTACCTTTAGGTTCAGAATTTTTAATTTTTTAACCATTCTTTTAACGTTTGCAACCACAACGATAGCATAAAAGTGTTCGTTTGATTTTGACTTTTGGATTCGTGGTTTCAGTGCTTGTTAGAAATACATATTGCAAATATGTAACTGTACTACGGCATCGTTCGTTGGCTGATCAGCTGTTATCGTTGTTTGATTCTGTTCGAATTACAAATTTCAAAAACACGAACGAACACTGTTTTGAACGAAACGATTGATCGGATAGGAATACAAAATGAAGCCATAAATTTTTATTTAGTACCAACCTTCAAACGATACGTATAAAAATTTGACAACAATCTGACAATTGATTCGTGAGTTATAGCATTTTGTGTGCAACTATTGTTATTGAAAAAAATAAAAAAAATGGAAAAAAGTGATTTTCGAGTTTTGATAAAGCATTTCTTTTTGATGAAAAAAAAATAGTGAAAACCAAAAAATGGCTTGATAAACATAATCCGGACTCTGCTCCATCGAGATCAATGTCAGAAAAGTGGATTGCTGAATTTAAACAAATTGGTAATGTACGAACAGCCGAATTGAAGGTACACTAGCTAGCTGACATTGTAAAGATATCAGATGGTAGTGTTTTTACCATTTTACAAGAACATTTGGGTATGCAAAAGCTCTGTGCAAAGTGGGTGCCGCGTGAGCTCACAGTCGACCAAAAACAACAACGAATTGATGCTTCAGAGGAGTGTTTGGCGCTGTTAAACCGCAATAAAATCGAATTCTATCTTCGATATGTGAAAATGGATGAAACATGCCTTCACTATTACACACCAGAATCCAAAAGACAGTCAGCTGAGTGGACAGCAGTCGACGAACCGAATCCAAAGCGAGCAAAGACCCAACAGTTGGCTTGTAACGTGATGGCGTCTGTATTTTGGGATGCGAAAAGAATAATATTCATCGACTATCTTCAAAAAGGAACCACCCTCAACAGCGACTATTAGTGTGCACTTTTGGATCGATTGAAGGCTGAAATCGCCAAGAAACGGCCACATTTGCAAAAGAAAAAAGTGTTGTTTCACCAAGACAATGCACCGTGTCACAAATCGATGACAACGATGGAAAAATTGAATGAATTGGGCTTCGAATTGCTTACCCACCCACCGTATTCTCCAGATTTAACCCCCAGCGACTTTTTCCTGTTTTCAGATCTCAAGAGAATGATTGCTGGAAAGAAATTCAAGTCCAAGGATGAAGTAATCGCTGAAACTGAGGCCTATTTAGACGAGAAAGAGAAATCGTACTATAAAAGTGTTATCGAAAAGTTGGAAAATCGTTATACTCGCTGTATCGCTCTAGAAGGCAACTATGTATAATCTGCCGTATAATAATATAATCGAGTTTTATCAAAATTTTGTTTTTGTCTTACTTATCCTACGGACTTATTGCATGACCTGTTACACACATAAAAGCAATCATGTCACTGATAAGTATTAAATGAATTTTCTGTGCATACTTTCAGGCTGATCGCTAAAAATAATTACAGTTTGAGGGTTATTGGGTGCAGAGCAATGTGCTTGCCTTTTATATGTTAGGATATTTTTTAAACGATGCATTCTAAGACTGACGAATGACAATTTTGAAAGCATCCCAGGCAGTATGCTTCTCTGATTTCAACTAGTTGCTAAACTCTGCCATTAGTTTTCTTATATCTGGCCCTGTAAAAGTAAGAAATTCATATTGAATATGTGTTTAAAAATAATTTAAATTTAATGTCATTTCAACTACTTTAAAAAGTTAATTCCAAAACAGTATCTGTACTAAAATTCTTGAAAATTTGTACTGTATTTGACACTCTATTGACGCATGCATTGACGCTGATGATAAGTAAATTAACTTTTCTTATTTTAAACTTTTGAAAAAACTGGAGACAAGCGATAACTTTGTACATTTTATAAGCATAAAAATTGTTTCAAAATCCGTGTATAACTCAGAGAGAGAGAAAGAGAGAGTTATGATGTTCTAGTACCCATACTACTGTTTTACAAGAAACATTTGCTGCGCAAACAGTATAATGGTTTTTTTTTCAACGGTTTGCCTTCAAAAGGCAATTTTCTAAAGATGGGAATATTATGTCGCTTTTTCAAAGAAAGGGTTTAAGAATAGAGGCAGGGTGTTCACAAAAATTTTTGATCTTGTTATGCTTAAAGACTTTGCTAAAGGTGTCAAGTTTGTGTTTCTTAAAAGAAGTATAATACTATCAAGTTTTTCAAGACCCCTTTTTTTGACGTCAAACCCAAATTGTGGCAGAACTAGATGTGATGGAGAAAATGGACTTCAAATTGATCAGTATGCCAAAATTAGCTCAATACCAATTATTGAAATTATTAAATATTAAGTCAAAAGCTGGAATTTTGCGGCACTGTGTTATTAAATAAGAGAACTCTGACCTGCAACCTATGATAAATATATATAGAAAGTGTTGAATTTTAAAAGTTCCTTGGACCAAAGCGGGGGAGAATGGGAATTTTTTCAACACTATTTTAATCTTTGCAAAAAATGATGCCTTGCACCAAACAAGTTTTTTTTTTTTCGACGAAATTGTTCAATAATTAAATGAAAAATCACTTTCGTTAAAACAGATCGTTCGACGTCAAAATTTAAATTTTCCAGAATAATTGAAAGTGATTGATTACTTTCAATTGAAAAACATTTTACGTCAGATCGGGTTTGAACCCGGGACGACTTAGAGCGGATTTATGGCATACGGTCCACGCACTTAACCGTTCGGCCACATCCGAGCACAATTTCTCCCTATCTTCATAACCAAAAATTCCATTTATTGCAAACATTGACGACTAGCATTTATTATTTTTAAGAATATTTTTAAGATTTATTGAGATGTATACGTAATAATGTATGAAAAGTACGTCATTTGGCAAAGAAAGCGTCAGTTTAAAATTTTCCAAATCTGCAACTTGCAAATTAGTTTTTTTTTATTTTTTTATTTGTTCGTTCGTCTATTCATTCATCTATGAATAATGATCAGTGCGTAGGTATGTCTTTATGTCTGTGCATTTATGTGTTCTTGTGTATTTGCGTGTATCTCTCCGGCATTGCAGAACTTGTGCAGATACAGATACATCTGTTTCACTACTAGAATACTGATAAACAAACAATGAGTGCAAAAATCAAATTAAAAGCAAATTTCAAATGCACTTGAAAACTAAAGAAATAAATAAACATTTTTATGAAAAATTTAAATGCAATTAATTAGTTTTACTTTTTGTTTGTTTGGAATGCACAAATGCAGTTTGTGCAAAAGATAGTTTTCTTTCTTTCTGCAGCACATTTAAATTCCAAAATATGTAGAGGAAAATTACCAAAAGTCTCTGTTTTGATATTAATATATCTGTTGAAAGAAATATTTTGTATTTTTTTTTGTTCTCTTAAATAACTAGTGTTTATTTTGAATGCTTTTTAATATTCTGTTTTTCTAAATCATTTGGTTTTTAATGATATTCAAATCAAATAAAAAAGCCGGCTATATAAAACTCGTGTGGGTGATAAAGAAACTTTTCCGCATATCTTGTTTTTGATCTCTTTTTTTTTTTTATTAGCATCATGCGGTTGAATTGTTGTTGGAATGTTCAGTTGTGTCATTTTGTTTTTAAATTTGTCATCAATGAAGCTGCACATGTTCTTTTTTTTTAAAATATTTCTATTCTAGTCAACACAAAAAAAAATGTTCATTACAAGTTCATTAAGAGACGGGGGAGGCTTCAATCCACACCGAGAAAAAAAACAATAGTTAAATCTCCTAAGTCGGCTTGGGTAGAGATTATTGTATGGGCATTTATTAATTTATTTGTTTAATACATTTCTTTGAAAGTACATACTTCGATACCCTGGCAAAAAAAAAAATATTTGTTTCACTTAAGCCCAAAATTCAAAAATACAAAAATACAGAACTTAAAAAACACAATAGCTTGGATGGCTTAAGCATAGCTTTTTGGCTTTTTAACCGACTTCAAAAAGGAGGAGGTTCTCAAGTTCGTCGGTTTCTCTTTTTTTTTTTTTTTTTTTTTTTTTTTTTTTAATGTATGTACATCGATAACTCCTAAACCATATGCCTGATTGCCATAATTTTTGGGGAACAGATAGATATCATAAGCATGGAGGTGCCCGTAAAAAAGTGGGCGGTATTTGAGAACTGGGCGTGGCAATAATAGATCTCGCAATACTAGATACTACTGTATCTCGAATAATATTGACACTAGGGTACTGCAATTTAGTGTAGGGGTAGGCACATTTATTAGAAATTACGGTCAAGAAAGTGGGCGTAATTCGACAAATGGGCGTGGCAATATTAGAAAAACATAATGAATAATTTTGAGAATAGAGTACTGCAATTTAGTATAGGGGTAGGCATTACTATTACAAATTATGGCCAATAAAGTGGGCGTTATTCGACAAATGGGCGTGGCAATATTATAAAAACACTGTATCTCGAATAATATGGACACTAGGGTACTGAAATTTATTGTAGTACAGGGGTAGGCAGAATTATTAAAAATGATAGTCAATAAAGTAGGCGTTAGTCGATAAATGGGTGTGTCAATACTAGAAAAACACTATCGCAGTTAATATTGACGCTGGGGTACTGAAATAAAGTACAGGGGTAGGCACAATTATTGGAAATAACGCTCAAGAAAATGGGCGCTTAGTTAAGAGAGGGTTGTATTAGATGTCACATGTTTTGAAATTATTATACCCATTCTTGTAACGAGTTTTATTACCCTAGTGTCAATATTATTCGAATAATATCTAGACAATTCTATACTAGACAATTCTGCATCGATTACACTTGGTTTCATCAAAATCGGTTCAGTAGAACCGGAGAAAAGTGACTTCGAAGTAAAAAAACGTGATTTTGAAAAAAATCAAAGAAAATTTTAGGCAATAAAACATTTTTTTTTTTGTGAAATACTTACATATATCAATCTGCAATGCCAGCCCCATAAAGAACTTCTTCCTCTTCTTCAAAAAATGAGGATTCAGCGACTCTTTGTGCTCATCGGGCAGTTCTACCTTCTTTTGATGCGGCCAGAGCTCTGGCTTCGGACCTTTTCAAACGTTCTTCGTTCCGTGACATGGCGAAATCGTATGTGACGTTGCCAACCGGAATGCCCATTAGGTTCATTATTTGAAGTATTGGCAAAAATCCTTCGTTAAATATGACAGTTGCAATATAATTGGCAATCTCAATAGTGCGTGCGCCGGTGTGCATATGCTTCGGTTCGAATGACCACAGCCCACAGTGTTGGTTACCACGAAACTCGCGTTTCAAGGGACGGGTTTTTCGATTGCTACCATTGTTTCTTTTATTTTTATTTCTATTACTTTTTCTACCCATTGTCTTTAGCACAAACAAAAATTTTTATCAAAACTGTACTTTTCAAAACTGTATACGATCGCGCGGTCCGGTTTATAACTCAATTCAAACTGAACTAAACGCTGCCAACATTCGAATACCTAAGCTCTAAAATGTGTATTAATTTATTTTTAAAATGCGTATGCAAACAAGTTATTACCTACTTAAGAACGCGTTGAACGAAATTCGGTGGTTGCTTCAAACCGTTGCATTCAAAAAGTAGCCAAATGAAGCAAATCGCATTTTGGCGAAAACATTGCTGGACAAAAAAGACCATATCTCCTAAAGTATTTCGAATTTCAAAAAACCCTTTTAGGACAATATTCAAATATCCAAGCTATAAAAGGAATACTACCTTAATGATTGAAGTTAAACTAAGCAACTCTGTAGCATATTATTGAAAATAGTAATAACAAATAATATTGTATTATTAAGTTAAGTTTTAAGTCTGTAAGGGTGTAACCCGATTAACATGAAATAAATAAATAAAAAAATAAATACCAGTAAAGCTTGAACCGAGAAGGTGAAGGTTCTTCGAAGGCCTTTTAAATCCTATAGCACATTTTTTCTAGCACATTGTAATCTACAATACATTTAATGGTTTTTGTCGGGAACTAGTTCTAATGAATTTTTGTTTTCTAAAAGTTGAAATCGGTTTAATTTTTTTTTAACTCATTACTGCCTAATGGGTATTTAAATACCCAAGAAGGTGTTGACACGTAAAATATTCTAGCGGGCGCTAGATGAGAGATATTGATGAGATTATAGTAAAGAGAAAGAATGGTTCTAAAAAAAAAAAAAAAAAAATGAACAGTCTAATTTTCCGCGGTTTACTTTGAGTTTGACAGGTGAAACATCACAGGTGAAAATCTGAGTTTTTGTGTCGGAAATTGCTCAGGAAAAGTACTGCCAAAAATAGGAAAACGGAAAACGCGCACCTTTTTCCAGATAGCCTAATAAGTGTCTTCTTTGAATGTAAAAAACCGACAGCAATTTTTTGACATTCCTGGAAATCTCACCCATGTCATATCTCGGGTGTGTGCTCAGGTGAAATTTTTTTTTTTTTTTCTATAAACTTCAATGGTGCCCCGGGCGCATATTACATTATTAAACCTGCATCAAAATCGTACGAGCCGCTATTAACTTTGTCTTTCCGTGTGTAACGCCAAGAAGGAGGCGTGGCAGGTATAGAAAAATATATATATTTTTGATCAGCATCATCTCCTGAGTCGATTTCCGTGTGTTCGTCTGTCTGTCGACACGATTACAGCCGCAATTTTAAAGCTATCGCGATGAAATTCAAAATATAAGTTTAATTTTAAAGAGCAAGTTCGATAATGTAATAACACCTCCCATACAAAGTGACTTTATATTAACCGTAAAATGTCTTTAAAATCCACAAAAATTAAAGAAATGCCTTGATATTTGGCAGGTGAGCTTTGCTCTTCAGTCTTAATCCTGGCTATGAAATTTGGAAAAATCGGATAAAAACCACGCCTACCTCCCACACAAAGTGGCTTTATTTCAAAAGTAAAATCTCTTAAAAATCTGCTCAAATTAAAGAAATGTCTTGAAATTTTGCATATAGGCTTTGATATATAACATAGACCACCACTATGATATTTGGCAAAATCGAATGAAAACCACGCCTACCTCCCATACAAATGGGCTTTATTTTAAACGTTAAACCTCTTAAAAATCCACAAAAATTAATGAAATGTTTTGAAATTTTGTACATTAGCTTTGATATATAATATGAACCAACTCTATGATTTATGGCAAAATCGGATCAAAACCACTCCTACTTCCCATACAAAGTGACGTCATCAAAATAGGAAAACTTTCTTTAATACATATATAAAACTGAATGTCATCATGTATGTCGTGTCTAAAGACTTCGAATATACTTCAATATGGCCGCGGGGGGTATTTTAGCTTCGGAACCCTGCCGAAGCTCCGTCCTTGCTAGTTTTAAGTTCAAATCGGTATTCCAAAAGATGTACCAAATTAGGATAAATATTATTTTGAGGAGCTACTGTAAATACTCGTACGAACCTATTGTCAGCTATAATAGATAATTGAAATGTTATTATTTAACTTTTGAAATAATGCAAGTTTAGTTTAAGTGATTCCTTTGTATTCATCGCCACTATATTTTGTTTCTTTTACTTTAGCCTTATTTTCATTATGTTTTTTTTTTTTTTTTTAATTTTGGAACATGAAAGAAAGTGCCAGAATTAAGTGCCAAATTTTGACGTCCAAAATTAGTTTCATAAACATACAGTCTCTGCTGTTTCCAAAGAATATTAACCAAACAAGTACAACTAGAACGTTGACGGCGTGAAAAGGAAGGGAAAAACCAATATCTAGTGCGAACAAACGACTCATGCACCATTTAGAATAGATTCTGTCACATAAAAAAAAAATATATATATATATATCTTAAAATTTAAAATACACATTATTAGAAAATAAACACGCGACTTGAGTGCAAAAGCGAAATCAAATTAAGACATAAACAAAAATTTTACACGTTTCTACAAGCGAACCATACAACTACAACGTCCGGGCGAATGATGTATTTAATCTTTGTTTTTTTTATTTTTTTTAATGGGGAAACCATCAGTCCGTTAAACCATGCATTTACGTTCAATGAAAGACGCTGCCACATTGCGTCAAATTGAGCATTTAATATTTTAGAGTGGATTGTTTAGTTTTTGTTAAATAAACGCTTGTTTCTTTTAAAAATAAATAAAATTATGCTCGACTTGTCAATCATACAAATTCAATGAAAGGGTGTTGATGAAACTGGCGGTGCCGGTGTGAGGATACTTCCGGAAGAGGCGACGATGGTGTACTTGATTATGATGCTTTGTGTTGAATGTCTAGATTTTTGAGTGCTCTATTGATAACTTGGTGATGAGTAAACATTTAGGAATGTGCTCTCTCGAAGGTCAAGTTCAAAAGTTAATCTATGAAATGCTCTGCGAAATGACTTTAATGGTGCTGTTAAAATTCTTCAACACTTAACTATCTTATTAGTGCTTAATGTGGTTAGTATTTGTTTAGCTGTGGTTGTTTCGCTTTATTTATGAAACTTTGTTCATCAAAGAAAAATTCTACTCGTGCAAAAATTAACAATATTAAAATAAGTATTATTTTTTATTCTTTTTTTTATTTTTTTTTTTTTATTTTTCCATGTGTCTGACATAAGGTCTATGTTATAGAAACTATAGCAACTTGCTTTATTCCTGCTTCTCAGCGACATTTGTTGTTTTTGCTGTACTTTCGATACTTTTGCACTATTAAGACGTTTTTGAAACGTTCCTTATTGCGCTCATTTTTAGATTTGGTATATTTTTAGTTCTGTTTTTTGTTTTTATTATGTATTCGTTTCACATTGAAATAGAACGTCTGCTGTTTGTATTTTCCTCAATATAAAACAACTACAAATACGACTAAGTTTGATGATAGTTTGTTTCATTTTATGATCCTGAGTACGATATTTGTAGACTACTCAGTGATTGATTTGTATACATCATATGAATTGAAAATATCTTTAGTTTGTTTTGATTTAGATTTTTATTTTGAGATTTTGATTAATGAATTCTATTTTCTAAAAATTACCTTGTTATTACCCTTCAGTAAACGAATCATTAACTAATTGATAAATCAATTTCGCTAAATATATTTTTTATTGTAAACAATTTTTAATAGACTTTCAATTGTTTATTTTTATTTTATTTTGAAATGCAATAATCACATAATATATTTAAATTTTTTTTTTTTGCACATTTTTTGATACAGTACCTTTCGAATATAAATATAAGTTTTATTACCATATTTTTATTATAAATATTAAAAAAGTGTATGACAACATTTGAGGTTTGTGTATTAATATATAGGATGTAGATAAGAAAATGGCTGCAAACATATATAGAAATGTTTGAAAATTTTTTTTACAGAATTTATTTTTTAAGCTGTAGAACTTTGTAAAAAATATAAAAACAGCATTTTGAAAAATTTAATTTTCATCAAAAAAAACATAGAAACACTTAATTGAACTATGTGTCAAAATTAAGTACTTTTTTGTAAATAAATGATATGTCATATGAAAGAGTGTGAAGAAAGAAAATTAAAAAAAAAAAAAAATGTGTCTCCGGTGCATTACCGTGATGGAAAAGCACTTTTATCTACTGTAAATGAGGTTGTTTATTTTTATTTTATCCTTGAAACGATTCCGTAATTATGATGAAGTGATTATTTTTTGTGACACAAGAAAGTCAAAGAGAATTAAACTTAGGGCATCACAAAAAACAGTTGCCATAACCTTTCTAGCAGAAGCAAAGATGCAAAAATTCATTTGTATTTCATTTAAAACCTTTTTTTTCAGAAAATATCAAAACGTAATAAAATATCCTTTTAACACATAAAATAATTTACATTAGTTTTTTAGATATCGAATAAAAAAAGTTGATCTTAATAATTAGTTTTTACTTACTTGTTCTTAAATTATCTAAAGTTTCTTTTAGTTTTAAACAATTTTTATAAAATAATTCTATTTTAACCTTTTTCTAATCTACACAGACATGTCAATTTCACCCTCACCATCTCCCGAAAATCTACGCATTTGTCTTGTTGGCGATGTGGTCGACGATGTCGAAACAGTTACTGCAGCTCAAAGCTTTGGTGTTCCCGTCATTACATCGGAAAATGGGCTGGATATCATCAACGATTATGATTGGAGAACATATTTTATAATAAAGGATTTCGAAAGTCCTGTCTATGATGCGATACATAAAAGTAAACAAAGGTGAGTCTATGAAATATGCCAACTTTACGCTGTGATTTTTATCAATTTTTTTTTGTTGCGAAAACTTCTTTAGGTGTGCTTAGAAGTTTTTTGGTGGGGCAAAAGTTATGAATTTGCGTTGGCACTGCTAACGTCAGCAATGTTAACGTCAGCAGTGTTATATCATCACGACTGTTAATATCATCACTGTTAACATTAGCACTGTTAAGGCTTATACTATTAATGCCTGCGTTTCTGATTCAAATGCCAGGCCCACAGAAGGGTTGAAGGGAAAAAATAATTGGACCAGTTCATATATTTGACCCCTCTAGGCTTCAATTCGGGTGTGGTATATAAACTATAATAGACATTTTTTGTGTTTTTTGTATGGTGACCCCCCGAAGGTTGGCAAATAGGGTTAGGTGTGATTAGAAGAAATGTTGAGGGGCAAAAAAATAATAGAACCAGCTAATTTTTTTAATCACTTTAGGGGTCAGTTCGGGGGAGATATGAACTATAATAGACATTATTTGTGTTTTTTGTATGGGGACCCCCGGAAGAGTGACAGATAAGGGGCAGGTGTGTTCAAAAGAAATGTTGAAAGGAAAAAATAAAGGGAGCAGCTCATATATTTGACCCATCTAAAGGTCAATTCGGGAAAGGTATGAATTATAATATACAGTTTTTGAGTTTTTTGTATAGGGTAAGGTGTGTTCAGAAGCATGCTGAAGGGTAAAAAACAATAGGACAAACTCATATATATAGCCCCTCTAAGGGTAAATCCTGTAGTAATATGATATATAATCGACATTTTTTGTGTTTTTTGTATGGAAACAGACTCTTAGAATGTTGGCAGATAGGGGCTAGGTGTGTTCAGAAGAAATGTTGAAGGTCAAAAAATAATTGAACCAACTCCTATATCTGACCATTGATCACTCTTTACCGAAAGATTTACCAAAAAATTTAACGATGTGCCGGTGATATTAAGTGGAGACTACAATATTTACTTTGCAGAAGTTAAAACTCTACAACTAATTGAACTTTTGAATGAAGCATTAGGTTTGACTCAGTACTACTAAATATAAAAAGACGATCGATGCACTTTTTGCACGGCACTTACAGAAATTTCTATTAAATAATTTTGTTTATTAAAATTAAAAACTACAGAATTTTTTGTTTTTTTTTTGCATCTGAGATTTTCTCACTTATAGCCAAAACTAGTGCCGCATTTAAAGACTGAATCAATAAACAACAATATACAAAACACAATCTCGCTTGGGGACATTTCAAATTTGCATCTTTCTTTATTTACATACGAGCAAATAAAAAAACTACAAATTGCTGTCAGTTTTAAGATGTTCGCATAAAAAAACAAAACAACCCAATAAACAAAATGATCCACTAATGTTATCGTTTACGAATCGTTTTCTCGTACATTTCATTCATTAGCAATTATTAGTAGCGATTCATTTATAATATCGTGAGCGGGAGAATTCCTCCTTCGTTAATGAATCGTCAAAACCGAAAAAAGCAATTCGTTAACGAGTCGCCAAAACTATATAAAGCAATTCGTTAACGAGTCGCCAAAACTATAAAAAGCAATTCTTTAACGAGTTTCCAAAACTAAAAAAAGCAATTCGGTAACGAATCATATAAATCATATAAAAAATAAAATATATAAAAAAAATAAAAACTAATTTCAAGCTTACCCACGTTAAGAATCAAAACCAGGTCACCTGAATGGTAGTCCGGCACCTTACCCACTCAGCTATTTCACATGCTGAATATATCTTGCTTAATTTGCTTGATAATAAAAGCCAGCATTCTCGGACACGGGTTCGAACCCCAACTTGGTAAAAAAAAAAATTTAGTTTTTGTTTTTTTTTTGTTATTTAGTTATTTGTTTTTAAGATTTGACTTTTCAAAAGCTTGAAATTATTTTTTTTATCATTTTTTGACCAACTTTTTTGTCGGCTTCGTTATACATTCAACAAAACCGAAAAAAGCAATTCGTTAACTAGTCACCAAAACTATAAAAAACAATTCGTTAACGAGTCGCCAAAACAACAAAAAGCAATTTGTTAAGGAGAACTTATTTATATGATAATCTGGAACAAATTATAAGTGGAAATTTTTTATATAAAGAATAGGCACGAAATAACATAGCAGAAGAAAAAATATTTCGCAAAATTTTTTTCATATACAAATTTATGAAAAAAATACAAGCCTTTTTTCACATAAAATTAAAAAAAAAACATAAAATTTAAAAAAAAAATATTCGCTTAAATGACGTATTAACAACAGAAAGTTAGTAAAAAATACTTTTCTTAAAAAATTTTTTATATGGAAAAGTCGGAAAAAATTGTTTTTTTTTGCTTTAAAGCATCTTAAATGGAGTTTAGCAAAATCATGATTTCAATCGGTGCTTTCTTTAAGTATCAAGCCAACCTCTGATGAAGTCGAAATGAAACTATTCGAAAACAGTTAAAAAAACGATTCATTAGCGATTCATTAACGAATCACCCCTCGCCACAATGTTTATTGGGAAGACACAGATACACGCACACACTAGCGCGCTTGATTAATTTGTGAGCGCAAAATTGTAAGCAAGCAAGTGTTGACGATGATAAAACAATTGATGAACTCGATCGTTTTTAGAGGTCAACATAATAGAACGAACAAACAGACTGACGTGGATGCGAGTAGCAGAAAAATTAAGAAAAGAAAAGAAAAGCATCAAGTTCTTTGCCTTGGTATTGAGCAAGTTTAACTGACACCCCAACCATCCCATTATGTACCTTCACATCTCCACCAGCTCAATCAATGTGGACGTTGAGATATCTGTAGTTCGTCGGTCTTTTGATTTCTGTAAATTGACTTTTCAAATCTTACAGAAAAGCAATGAGTTCAGTATGTGTTTGCTTGCAGTCTGTTATTGCTGCTATTGGCGACATTTTTCTGTTGGTCATTGTTATCATTATATTTATTTATCTAGAATTTATTTAGATAAATTTGTTTGTGTATTTGTTCGTAGTAGTTGTCGCATCGTGTGATTGACGAAGTCTTCTTCATCTTCTTGGCATAGGATTTAGCGTAATTTTCATTCATACGAGTATCTAATATTGTTGCACGATCCGAGTGTATTGCGATCTTTACTCATGCGTGGACAACGATGACAAATAATCCTCTTTTAATGTACTATCTACCTACCTGTTCGTATCACCGTTTAAATTGTTGGAATATATTTATTTTTGTTATATGACTTTCACTCATCTTCTAGTCGTTAAAATTTGAGTGAGTTCTTCTTTTGCAAATTTTATTTATTTGTCGCAGTTTTCGTCGTTTTGTATTTTTTTGTTCAGAATAGATACAAAAAAATGGGTTTGCTGGTAGCAGTGGCGGTCTGTATTTTTTTAACACAAATATGCATATACAGTGAGCAGCAAAAGTCATGGTACCCCAACCATAATGAAAAATCTTCCATTATTTCTTAAAGAAAAATGTAACGAGATAGATATGATTCTTAGTTTAATTTAATGTATACACTTTGCAGGGTGTCCCGCAATTAAGTGCAACTATTTACGGATCTGAAAGGTTATGTCTAGCTGAGCAAGAAATCATATGAGTGGGGGGTCTATTTTCACGTTCTTAGGAGTTACAGGGTTAATTATTATTTGACAACTTTGATTCACGTTATTGTTTCTAGCAGGAAAACTAACCTACATAAAACTAATTATGATAACTCATTGCAAAGGCAATAAAATCACTTTCCTAACTGTATCAACAAACCCTACCGACTTAACCATTAACGAGCTGTGCTCGGGTGAAAATGAAGTCAATCGGTTGAAACTACAAAATTTGAACTTTGAGTGCAAATTTCTCAGAATTTCGCGTAATAAATGAAATTTTTTTCTGTAATCAATTTTGTAATTTATTTAATTTTCTTTTGACTGACACCAAAAACATAAACATATCTTAAAAAATAAAAAAGTTGGCTGTACTAAATAGTTGCACTCAATTGCAGGACACCCTGTATATAACAAAAAATCAAAATAATCAGGCATGTGCTGCATTTCGTGCGAATTCAATTCATTTTGTGCCGCAATTGGCCGCAATTCGAACGATTTTGTGTAAGTTCGAATTCACTTTCGAAACAGCTGATAAACGTCAAATGAATAAATTGTGAAATAAACAAAAAGTCAAATATTAAGATATGGGTGTTTTATTTGTTGGTGCCTATTTATTAAGTGAAGTTCAGCGGAAAAAGAAGGAAAAAAAAACCCATTTGAAGTTCCAGAATCAGCGTAAGTATTGTGTACATAGTGAAGTTATCGTCTAATCGCAACAATCAATATTTTGTAGATTCATCGCCTTCTACCGCATCAATAAGGAAGCCTTTGAGTACATCCTAATGAAAATAGAGCCCTTGGTGAAGGAGACTTCGATTCGATTTACTTAAGGCGGATATCAGCGCGCAATTGGAAAGGATTTGGACATTGCTCTCGATATAACCACCGTTTGTAAAATTTTATGCAAAATATTACCTATCCTTGAAAAAGTGCTGTGCCCAAAGTGGATAAACTTAAGAATGAGCCGTGAGAGTGCTGCAGATCTAAGCTAAGTTTTTCTGAAAAATTTCAAATCCCGGGAGTTATTGGCTGCGTTGATGAGACACATTAAATTAAACAAACTGAAATTGGACGAACATCTTTACTTTAACAGAAAAGGATGTTTTAGTATTTATTAACGCTATGATTGTAGGTTCTTGAAAAATAGTGCATTTCACACCAAATAACAACAATATTTCACAGATTTGCGACTACAACATGGTTATAAGAAGTATCGATGCTTGTCACCCAGGATCGAGTCATGACTCTTTTATTTTTAATATGAGTCGAGCAAGAGAGTTTTTCTTGTCGGAATATGAAAGTGGTTCTTGGCTATTGGGCGATTCTGGGTATGGATTAGAGGCTTTCTTATTAACACCGTATAGGAATCCAAGTGCAGGAACTGTACAACATTTTTTTAACCAGAAATACTCTAAAGCGCGTAATATCGTCGAAAGGTCATTGGTACGCTTAAAAGTCGGTTTAGGTGCTTATATACCGTTTTGCCATATGCTCCACAGAAAGTAGTAAAAATTATTAATATATGTAGTGCACTGCATAATATATGCAGTTATTATGTTGGAAGATTTACCAGAGAAGAAGAAGAAGAAGACAATTTGTTTGACGAAGAGCTGACCGATGAAAACTCAGATTTATATGCTATTGGTCAGAGCATTAGAGATGACTTTGCAAATAACTTAATTCGGATAATATAAGCAAAATTACTTTATTTATAGTATTTAAAAAAATTAAAATGAATTCACAGACATGTTATGATATAAATAAAAATAAGCCTCTTCATTTTGTTTCATAAAAAAGCACACGTTACGTATTGCATTTGGACTTTATTTGTTTCCTTCCATTACAGCAACTTTCAGTTCTTCTATTTCGAGCGATTTTTTTAACTAACTCTTGTAATGCCGCATAATGTCTTTTGCGGTCTTTATTTTGTTGGGCAACAAGAGACTTTTGCTCCGAAAAATTACCATTCAATTTGTCAATTGATTTATATACCATTTCTTAGGCTATTTCGGTTCTCCTTTTGTATTCTTATACAATGACCTGCTTCAATGTCTTTGATATGCTTGCTACAGATGCTGCTTCCATAGACATTTGTGTTTTTAAGCACTCCCGAAATGTGTCTGCACGCTTTCTCTGCAGCGTGCTGGCAGTAAGTAAAATTAAACATTAATTTCAATAAAAGTACGAAATTTTAGTTAAACAACAATTAACTCACATTTTATCAAATTTTTCTCAACAAGTGAATTCAATTCATTAGAAAGCAGCTGACCGAATTAATATTGCGCGAAATCGCTAGTATCGATTCCTGACACATGTCAAAACGAACGATTTGATAAGTTTGAAAAAGTGAAATAGAATGAGGATTACAGCACAAGGTGGTGTTTCGGTTTCACATTAAATATCGTGCGAAAGTGGAATGCATCACGTGTGTGAATATTTCAACTTTTAATTGAAACAAAAAATAAAAAAAATTAGAGGCCAAGCTCACTTAATTTTTTTGCCGCACACTCTACCCACTGCGCCACAACTTTTTCGATTCCCCCAAAAATCTTTTTAAACGGAGCTTAAGAAATGTGACTCTATAAGTTCATACTCACCAAAACAAAAAAAAAAAAAAATACCGTTACGAATCTTAGTCAAGCGTCTGATAAGTTGTTGTACACATACAACAGGTTCATGAAAGGGTTAATTAGAGCAGTTACAAGTTCAACCGTTTTCTTAGAATTGCTTGCCGAAGTTTTGGGGTTTTCAGGTCCCTTAAAAGTTGGTAGGGGAATTTTGCTTAGGTAAGCATGTATATTTCGAAAATGTAATTAAATCTTTCTAACTAATTTCGTGTTGCACTGTGTAATTCTCAGTCAGCTGAGTACAAATATTTAAAAAAAAAAATCGACGAGTTGGTTATTCAAACTTGGTTGGTTAATGGTTGGAATGTCCAATTCTTTATTATTATGAATTTAAATGGAATCATGCATTTGTTTTTATTTTCAGTTTATGCCATTCGTGCAATTTTATTATAAATATCCAAATGCAATTGTTATAAAATTAAAAGCTGATGCAGAAGAGTTAATAAATTTATAATTTTACCCTGATGCATTTAATAGCTAAATTTATTGATACGGTTATCGTTAATTGCATCAAAACATTCGAGGCGCCTTGTTTCATGGCTGATTTGCGGCAATCAAACTTTTTATTTTCGACGCAGTTACAAAAGAAAAACATGCAAGATTTTACGATGACATTTGCCGTTGAGATTATTTGAAATATATCCACTCCAGCCCAGATTACAATTAAAAACTTGGAATCGATGCCTAACACTAGACATGGGTAACGCAGCGCTGCGTTGCGTTAATGAGTTGAATCACTTCAATGCGTTACTGCGTTGATACACTTGTTTGAATAAAACTAACGCAGTAGCGCAGTAATGCGAATGAAGCGCTCAAAGCAAAAGTAAAAAATATTAATACAGCGAGCAAAAATTGCACATGTTGTACGGCGCATCGAGGATAGAAACAGAAAGTTGAAAGCGAACATTATTGCTCTGTATAAATAAGGAGAAGGGCATGATACAATGATAAGGTAGGGCCGCTTCGCTGAGTGTTCTCACGCGTCAACGAAGAGTGGATAATGAGAAGGAAGATGTATGTCAAAACGACGAATTTCGTAGAAATTGCAAATGAAGAAAATATTTTATGTTTCCAAGTTGCAAACAGTGCAGTCGCGGGTGTTAAATTTGTGCTAATTTAAGTGAAAATATTTTAAAAAAAATGTAATAAAAACTAATATAATATAATTATAAAATGTGAAAGAAGTCTGAAAATTGCAAAAGAAACCTGTAACAGTTTTAACCTAAAAACAACTGCGAAACGTGAGCATAAAGAAATTCGCGATGAACAGCTGATTTTGACATCTATCTCGCTCTATTCTGCTTTCTACTCCATTCCACTCCGAGTCGGCCTTACCTTATAAATCTACCATGGACAAGGGGTAGCTGTTATTAATGTTTTGCCATTCACAGAATGGTTTTGCCAATTTAATAAACTGTTGGATGTGTTCGTGTTCGAAGCAGAAGTAAATTTGGATCCAACTTTGAACTTGTTTTATATACCAGGTACGAGTATGTATCTGTTTGATGGCTCACATCAAATTTTGAACGAAATACAGTTTGGCTGCATGCTTGAAGTTTAATATATATTCAGTTTTGGTGGATGATTTAATCTGCTCTTCCTTTAGTTATATATCATATTTATTACTTATGGACTTAATAATCTTTAATGAATCTATTAGCATTAAGATTTCTTTAGATCAGATGTATTGATTAAAGATTTTTATTTGATTTCATTTATTTTTTCTAAGTGAACCCAATTTGCGCTTAGCATTCCACCACAAAATTCACCACATTCGGAAAAATAACCACATAACGCAACGCGTTGGTCCTCACTGAGAGGATTAAATTCTTGTTGATACATTGTTGTTGGAATCATAGCATTTCAAACTACGCTATGGCGCAATTGCGTTAACGCATTCCGCTGATACAGCAAACTGCGTTTGAGTTAGTGTATCAACGCAGCGATTTTTGCTGCGTTACCATGTCTACTTAACACCACTGTTATTACGTGGCACAGATGGGCATCAAAGCAAAATCATAGATTTCAGATAATGCATTAAAAAAAGCAATACGCCAACATTTTCAATGACAACTCATGCGCAGCAATCGTTTTAAGACATAGAAATAAACAGCCAAAAATTAGCGAAACTCCCTTAAAATCAAAACTCATTGCTAATTAACAGTATTGAGCAATTATTAAGCAACATAACATAACTGCATCACCATAATAATTTATTATGAACTGCACTGGTAATCGTGTACATAAATGAGCCGCAAAACAGAAGAAAATAAAACCGCTCATTAAATTGTCAACCCACCATCTTAGCGGCTATGAACGAACTTTTAAGGAAACTCGTCTAAAAATAGGATATTGCAATGAATTCTAAAACATGCTCGCACAACAAATTTAAACATTTGTTAGCAAAAACAACAAATATTATAAATATTTTCATAGTTCAGAATATAAATATGCGTAGAGGAAGTTCCGATAAAAATAAAATTTTTTTTTTGTTTTTATTTCAAAACTAAAAATTTAAAAATTTTGTCAGAAAATTTCTAAAATAATTTATCAGAATTTAGTAAGATTTCTTGTGAAAAAATTATGAATCCACAGCGATTCCTGCTGCTTAGTTTAATAACGACAAAATTTATTTGGTCAGCCGCTGTGGTGAAGGTTGTGGCGACGGCTCAATGACGCCGTTGCGGAAAACTAGCTGCCCCACTTGGCGCCAGCAAAAAAAAAAAAAACCGAATTAACACCAAATTCTCTAGAAAAGTGAAAGTGTCGACAGATTTCCAACGCATTTTATAAGCCATATTTTTATGAAAATCAATTAAAAAATATTCTAAAATAAAATAAAATCGAAACTCTGAAGCAGCGTCAAGATATTTTATTGGTTTGATATTGTATAGCAACATTTACTGACGCGTTGACATTGTTTATTTTTTATAAATACATTTGGTGATACAAATTGATATGTATGCATGTTTGTATGTATCTCCATGTGTCAGTCAGATATTTTGGTGAATATTTATGTCGCTATAAAATGCTACAAAAAGTCCCTCAACAAGTTTAAATAGCAGAGCACTAGGGTCAAAGACGTCTTTCTGCCTTCGAGTGTGCAGAATCAAGTCATATATTTGAGGGACTCTCGGAAAAATGTCTGCCTATAGAGAAGCTACCCACTACCCACAATTTCTGCCTTGTTTATCATCAACCAGTTAGGAAATTCCTAAAGAAATATTTGGTCTATAATGATTGAATTAATTTGAAATTTAATGTGTTTCATTATGGTGATGTAGGTGGAATGACCTTACTTACTGCTTGTTGTATTAATTTTTTTTGCACCTGCATAAAATATGTTCGTTTTTCTTTTTTTTTTTATATCAGCTGCTGCTGCTGAAAATAAAGCATGGCAAACACTTGTTGTAAAGATTTTATTTTTTCTTTATTTGTGTTAACATTTCACACAGAAACTTCGCTGATAACGATTGTAACTGCAGCATATAAAATACCATTATTTTGTTACCAGCTAAGGATATATTTTTTTTCAGTTATAAGTTGAAATACTCTAGAAATTCATCATAGATAAATTTGGACAGAGTCTAAAAAATTGACGTCATCAAAGATAAATGAATTCTCTTTCTTATTCTAGCGAGATTTGCCCCGGCTGTCATCGCTAAGATGTCTCCTAGCTTGATTGTTCACACCGGTTATTACTCATCAACAGTGCTATAATTCTGCAAATAACTTATTAATTACAATTTTGAAACACTTTAAATAAATTTTATCGCATTCAGTTCGTTAAACATATCGATTTCAATAAATTGGTCATTCGAAAAAAGACTTATTCATATATCTATTTTGATGTTTATAATTTAGGGAACTCTAGGCTATGTTCTTTGTTTTATTTAATCATTATTTTTTGGTTAATTGTAAAATTTTCGATTGTAATGACAATTTTTGACATTACTCATTTTCATTTACTTCCTTCTATGAAAAAAAAAGTCAGGAACATCACCGTGTTTTTTGAGCTCTAGATGAGAACCTGCCCTTAAACGTTTTTTTTTTGAGTCAATTCACGATTAGTAAGATTCCTTTATAAATATTTAAAAAGACACAGTTTTGATAGTAAGCGTAGACGTAGAATTTTTTTGTTTGATGTATTTGTTGATGAATTTGTTGTTCTTGTTCATTTTAATGTTGGTTATAAATAAATGTAATTCAATCTTTGGTTTAATAAATTGAAATAAGTATTTCGGAATAATACGAATTTATTATTTTTCCTGTAGTAAACAACTTATATATATTTTAAATTTTGTTGAAAATTTAAGTTTTAACAAATAAAATATATTTTTAACATGTAATATATTGGGTTGGCAACTAACTAGGTAATTGCGGATTTCACTCATTGATGGCTTAAGTTGAATTTTTAAGTTTGCTTACGTAATCGAAATGTCAAACACATTTTGTTATTTGATAGTTGGTACTTCAACTGTCAATCAGTAAAAAATTTTTTTTTGATCGTTGTGTAGTTTTTGTTTGGCGTCTGTTGAAAAATGCAAAATCAAAACGAAAATTTTCGTCATATTTTGTTTTTTTATTTCCGGAAAGGAAAAATCGCATTGCAAGCTCACAAAAAGTTATGTGCTGTTTATGGTGACGAAGCTTTTAAAGAACGGCAGTGTCAAAATTGGTTTGCCAAATTTCGTTCTGGTGATTTTTCACTCAAAGATGAAAAACGCTCTGGTCGTCCAGTTGAAGTTGATGACGACCAAATCAAAGCAATAATCGATTCGGATCATCACAGTACAACACGTGAGATTGCAGAGAAGCTTCATGTATCACATACATTCATTGAAAATCGTTTAAAACAACTTTGCTATGTACGAAAACTCGATATATGGGTTCCTCATGAACGGAAAGAAAACCATTTAACACAACGCATTAACATCTGCGATTTGTTAAAGAAACGTAATGAAAATGATCCATTTTTGAAACGATTGATAACTGGTGATGAAAAATGGGTTGTTTACAACAATGTCAATCGGAAAAGATCGTGGAGCAAGCCAGGTGAACCAGCTCAAACAACATCAAAAGCTGATATTCATCAAAAGAAAGTTATGTTATCAGTCTGGTGGGATTACAAAGGAATTGTATACTTTGAACTTTTATCACCCAACCGAACGATCAATTCAGATGTCTACATTGAACAACTAACAAAATTGAACAATGCAGTTGAAGAAAAGCGGCTCGAATTGACAAATCGAAAAGATGTTGTATTCCATCATGACAATGCAAGGCCACACACATCTTTGGTCACTCGGTAAAAATTATTGTTGCTTGGTTGGGAACTCCGCCATGTCTAGCTTGCGCCTGCCTGTCCCAAGCCAGGATAAAGGAGGAGGGTTGTTTGTAGGATACGTCCTGCAAACATAAAAACTGATAGGGCCAACCAAGAGCTCGGGGTGGCGTCCATCTTGGTAGCAGGTCATATTCGGTATATCGATATGAAACAAGCCTGCGAAGGTATAGCAATTGACCTTAAAACTTGTTAGTACGGGGACAGTCTTTACCCGTCAGATGGGGTAGACCCTATCTATCCACCGCATGGAGACCTTAATTCGGCTGGAAAAACTGGATGTGAAGTGTTGGCATGCGTGCTTTCCGAAGTGTTGCTTGTCAAGAGTTTGACTCGCACCCTCAAACTGGCACGGCAGTCACTGAGGGAAGTGTTGTTTTTGGTTGTTTAAACTAATGGTTCTCATACTGAGCACGGCAGTCCCTGAGAACAATGGCCAATACTCTGTGTCTGGATGTTGACTTTCCGAACGGCCAGAGTGAGAGTGGCAATTGCAAAGGTCCTCTAAAGTAGGTACCGGTCATGCGCAATAATTTTCCAGTTGAGTCGGCAACTGCAAGTTGTTATATTAGCCTTTAAGTGCTCATTGAGCACAGTCATGCATAAGAATGCACATTTTCATATTTGCATTTGTGTATTCTTGGTCTTTTTGCGGGGATGTTGTGGATCCTCATCTGTCGGGATCGAGTTGCCCAAATGACTGTCGTGGGCTGGACCTTCGGGGAGTCTCGTACTGGTTGTGGTTGTATGAATGCAACACAGGTCTAGACTGACCGGCGGGGTCGCGCAATGGTACGACCGGGCTGGCATATCTGTCTTAATATGCAAGAGATTGGGTAGGTCTCGCCTCCACCAGTAGATGGATGGAAGTACGTCGCTACGGAAGTCTAAACTGGTACTGCTATTACGGGCAGTATGTAATTATTCATAATGCTCCTAATCAGCAGGGCACTGGGTGATGCTTTGTGTTTGTGAAACAGCTTCCATGTTCGTGTTGCCACACTGGATGCCCCGTACGTTTTACTTGTTAAAACGTAAACGGGTCCGTGTTGTGGTTCAGCACAAAGTTCATGGTTGTCTGTTTCATGAACTATTACCCTAGGTTTTAGATAACCCAAGTTGCTTAGGCCTAACGGCAGGCGCACTTGATAATCTTAAACTCAATTGTTGCTTGGTTGGGATGTTTTGCCACATCCACCTTTTTATTTCGATCTTTGCAAAACTCCTTGAATGGTAAAAATTGCAATAATAATGATGATGTCAAATTGTACCTGGTTCAGTTTTTTGCTGATAAAAACCAGAAGTTTTATGAACGTGGAATTATGATGCTACCTGAAAGATGGCAAAAGGTCATTGCTCAAAATGGACAATACATTACAGAATGAAGTTACTTCGTTCCATGAAAAAATTGTTTTTATTTTCTAAAATAAATCCGCAATTAGTTGCCAACCTGATATACAGGGTGTCCCGCAATTGAGTGCAACTATTTACGGAGCTGAAAGGTTATGTCGAGCTGAGCAAAAAATCGTTCGAGAAGGGGGGAGGTCTATTTTCTCATTCTTAGGAGCTACAGGGTTAATTAATATTTCACGACTTTGATTCACGTTATTGTTTCTAGCAGAAAAACTAACTTACATAAACTATTTTGATAGCTCATTATAAAGGCAATGAAATTACCTTTCCAACGGTATATCAACAAACCCCACCAACTTAACCGTTACCGATCTGTGATCGTGTGAAGATGAAATCAATCGGTTGAAACTACCGGCATATCGGCATATCAGTAATTAAAATAAAGATTAGAACAAATAAAGTAAAACATAACACTCCTGACTAAACTACACAAATTGAAAAAGAACTCCTTGGAACTTATACAGGCATTGCAAATCAATGCATATTCTTAAAATAATACTAAATCTAAAGCCGTTTATTTTGAAATTTAGTCATATATCGTTTTAAAGGACTCAGTTTTTTTTCTTCCTAAATCCGGTGAGAAACTAAAAATCGTTTGATAATTAACTAAGTTACTGGCTTATAACTGTGCAAAGGTACTCAAAATGTTGTTTTTAACCGAAAGTCAAGATTTTGGGATATTTGGCAAATTCCACACCATAGATTATTGTTTTACTCGACAAGACCTACAAGAAAACTAGTATCACTTCCCAGATTTTTCTACTTCATTCTATTTTGTATCACTGTATATTTTGTATTTTATTGACCAATCCCCGACAGAATGTATGTGGTTACGTCAGCGTTGTCTGGTAGTCATCACAGCAAAATATAAACTGGCTAGATTGTTCTTTCCGTTCGTAGCTCGAAAACTTTAAGCTAATGTTTAAATAACGCTGGGAAAAACAAGAAAAAAAATAAAAATTGTAAAAAAAAAACGTTTGCACACTTGCTGCACAAATTCACGGCCAACACGCATGGGTGGATCAAACAGCATCTTGCATGTAGCTATAACTGACCCAACACATTAAATCAGATTATGTAAAAGCTATCTCAGTAAAACAAAAAAAAAAAAAAACAAAACTTTGCAACTTATTGCGCCATATGTAGGCTGTAGTGGGTATTTGCATATTCCAACCATCGCGTAAGTGTAACCTTTACTAAATATTGTGGCACACTTTTTTGCGCGCAATTTACACCGCTTGAAATTTATGTGGTTTTGTTTTCCTTTTTGGTTTTATTGTCTTCTCTGTAGACAGGGGCACACACAGAAAACTATTTTTTGGGGGATTGAGGGTTTGAGTATTTCATTTGTAAACTTATTACATTTTTTATTCATTATATAAACTTTAGAGGATAATTTCTATATTTTTATTTTGGGTTATTGATTTAAAAATTTACATCCCTGTAAACACTTAGACCATTGAGCCTTTCTTCTCCAGTTTTACTTCTTGGTGGGTATGTTTTGAGTTTTCGAAGCGATGAAAACGAGCATTCGCTTGAAGCGACAATCACAGAAAACGTTGCACTACACGGTAGAAAATTTCAGTTTAAAAAACTTTTAAAACTATTTTTTGGGTTAAAGTTATATTTTTTATTCAAGAGCTATACTACAAATTTTATTTGCAAAACAGCTCAAATTTTACTTTCTTAGCTTTGGCTTAGTAAAGCAAACTCAAAAGTTTTACAAACATACATTTATACTCATATTGTGCAGTTAATTCTTTAAAATCGTTTAAAACTGCAGGTTTGAAAAAGGATATTTGGAAAATTTTGAAATGTATGTATTGTGACATTGCAACTGGAAATGTTTCTTATTTAGAATTCAATTTTCTTTTTTTAAATATTTTAAAATTGTAGGGTTGAAAAGTAAACCGAGGAAGTTTAAAAATTATATATATATTCTTTGACAAAGCCCGAACAGATTATAATTAAGGCTTAAAGATTGCTTTTAATATTCTGAAAAACTCTACGGTTTGAAAAAGAAAACCCAAAAAGTTTTAATGGAAACGAAATATAACAATTATTTTTTACAACTGTGCACATGCTGCCAAAATGGAAAAAAAAAGAAAATATAACCCATACGCGAGGACAATTTGAGAAGTCAGTGAATATGAATTTTCCACACAGTAACTTTAAATGCAATACTGGTCCCCTCAGCTACCATCTGTTCACAAAGACTACTGTCAAATTTTTGAGCAAGCTATGTCTTTTATTTTGTGTTTGACAGCCATTGAAAGCAGACAAAAAAAAATTTGAATTTGTCATTTCAACCCATGAAAGGACTTTACCAATCTTCTTATTATCAATTATGTTGTGCGTGTTGTAAACAAGTGATTGAAAACTGGACCCTACAAGTTTTATGCGGACTCTGGACGGCTCATGTTCTCAATAAGCTTTACATGGCCGTTTTATTCTTTGAGGTTTCCCATTGTCTGCGCAGAGGTGACGGACGAACAGAAATATTAATTCAATTGAAACAACATTCTGTCAGGTGGGATTTGATCCGCGGTTCTTTGATACACGGGCCACGCAACTTCAAACGTGCCACTGCCGCACTTTGAGCTTATTTCATATGATTGTATGTGCAGCGTTTTTCAGCTTTCCCTCTCGGTTCGGCACGGCACAGCAACCAGCCGGCACTATTAACACTCCCTAAGAGATTTGAATGCAAAACAATAAAAAATCACAATATAAAAAAAAAAAATATAACTGAAACTTTTATTATATAAATAATGATATGTTTTTATTATTTTTTTCGATAATTTAGGGGAAAGAGGAGCTTACACCCAAAATTCTCCTGTGTGCGCCCTTGTTTTTGAAAATTTGCATTAGCTGAAAACAGATAAATTAAGCAAAACAAAACAATCTGAAATATAAAACAACGAAAATAAACAAAAATTAAAAAAATATTTGTTGATTTATAATAACGTTAATATTGCTCGCTTTTGTTGCTGTTAATGAGGCGATTAAATTGTTATTTTAGCTAAACTAATTGGCGAAATTTTAATTGTGCCTGAAATTTACTTGATTCCATGAAAATAAAAAAATAGAAGTTGTTTCTATGATTTGCTTTAATGTCATGAAGACAATTAAAAAAAATAATAAATATTAAAACTATCCGCGCCCGTGCATAAATTATTTAAAAATCAAATATTTTTCTTAAAACACGTTTTTTAAGTTGCATAAGCAAAATCTATTTTTATTTAAGCTAAACATGCTTTTATTAGTTATTAAAAACCAAATTTATTGTTGTGGCATACTGGTTGAGGTGCTTGCCTTGTAAGTGAGGATGCCCAGGTTCGAGTCCGCGGCTGGTGCATTGTTTTTCGTTTTAAAAATTTTAAATATTTACGCTTTTGTTTTATGCAAATGCGTTAATGGTTCAAAAACTACCTTGTTTTGGGATTAATTCAAAATGTTTTTGGAGAAATATAATATATTTTTCCCTTAGTGTACTGTTGTTGTATCTTCTGCTGAGAATAGGCTTGGGTAGTTCATGAACGAGCTGGTTCAACTGAACGATTCCTACTCATGAACTATGTAAACTAGTTCATGACAGAATTATAAGGCAGGGCGGACTCGCTTAGTGCCCTCACACGTTAACGAATAGTGCATTATGAAAATGCCGGCTAGTTGTCGAAACGACGAATTTCGTAGAAATTGCAGACGAAGTAATTAAATAATGTTTCCAAGTTGTAATCTGTGCTGTCGCGTGTTAAATTTGTGATAATTTAAGTGAAAATATTAAAAACAAAAATAATAAAATATTACCGCTATTATTAAAAAATAGCGGTTGTTTCTATGATTCGCTTTAATGTCATGAAGACACTCAAAAACAAAATTTTTACATAATCTCTTCCGGGTCGTAGAGGGACATTAAATGTATATCGGTCCATTAGAACTTGAGATATCATGTTAAACGTGTTGAAAAAGTAGTTTCGAGAAAAAGCATTTAAAGATTTGAACAAAGTTCCAGGCAGTCAAAGTCATACAACTTTACTTATAGCTATAACTCCGTAAATAATTAAAATTTAAAAAATTCCTTGGATATTCTTAAAGGGCCCCGAGAAACAGTTTGTGTCCGTAGCAATGAACGCAGGCGCAAAAGTCCCGAGTATCGGACACAATTTTATTTTTTAAAAGCTTCGAGCAGTAACGAAAAACTCCGAAGCTTCTGAAAAAAATCGAATCGCACATCCGCACCAAAGAACTCTGGCACAAAAGCCCCGAGTATCAGACACTGGCCTGAAGACTGGCCAAAAAGTACTCGATGTTTTAACTGAAATTTGACCGATATTTTACTCACATTTCCCGACTATATTCGTACCAAAATACCCGAATATATTCGGACACAAAAACCGACGAGTGCCCGATTAGGTCGTCGTTCGGACACTGTGCCTAACCATGGTTTTACAGAATTAGCACTTCTTTCGGTGCATGTGTAGGACATTTACCGACACGGGCACCGGATACTTCTCAGACACTTTATAGACAAATATAAAGTTGTTTCTTGTTGTTGTTTCAGGAGTTGTTTCTAAAGTTGTTTCTAAAAAAAAATTGATTCTTTTAAAATACTGCCACAAAAGTTGTCAAATTGACGAATAAAAATATTTATATATTATTCCAAAATTTCTAGCCAGATTCCGGAATACATTCCGAAATTTTATCAAAAGTAGTTGGTCACATTAGTTATACCACATATAATTCTTCAATAATGTAATTAGTCCCAAAACTTATTCAGCCCAATTATGAAATATTTTCTCCCAGGAGTTGTAAAAGGGAGTTTCCGTTCTTAAGATAGCAGATAAAGACTTATCATTTTTTTTATTTTACTCTCATGAATATTGACGGTTGATGAACAAATTTGCATTAAAAATTTTTAAACTTAGTATTAAGGGGGGACATGACATTCGCGGCAGAGAAAACAGACCTTTTTTTAAAAATTCATAACTCAGTCAAAAACAAACATTTTTCCAGAATTGAACAAATTACAAGAAAAAATTCAAAAAAATATATTTTTCACTCCAACATGGTTTTATAGAGCTCCAAACTGGCGGCAGAGAAAAAACGGGGCCTCGTGGTTGCAGCGCTTGGAGTTCCAAAAATTGTCCGATCTGGAAAAAATATGACTTTTTTAAATCTTAACAAAATTGGTTATAGTATGACACGAGCTTTTTTTTTTAAATTGTTGGTGATGTTCCAAATTTGAAAATGTTTTTTCGAAAAAAATATTGACTTTAAAAATTCATAAAAAATCGAAAAAAAAATTTAAAAAAAAGCTCGTGTCATACGATAGCGAATCAAGTTTAAAAAAATTAAAAAAAAAAAAAATTTCGTCAAAAAATTAACCCGCTAGTGCCGCAACCAGTACGAAAACATGGTTTCGAGATAAACGCGTTCAAAGTTTGTGAACAAAGAAAAAAAAGGTTAAAAATTAATAATGCGCTCTCACTAATCCGTCTGTAACTTTTGAACCCGTAGGAATTTTTCCATGAAATTTTCTTAGAATATTCTTAGAATCTTAAGAATATTTACTAAAATACAAAATTATTAAAAAAAAGTCGATTTAAAAAACTGCCAATGTCATGTCCCCCCTTAAAAAGGGAAACTCCCTTTCACAGCACCCGGGAGAAAATCTTTCATAATTGGCCTGAATATCATTCAGTAATTGCTGAAGATCAGTTAAAATTCAGTGCTCTTTCCTCTTCCTCACTGATGAAAATTATACTACACTCCGTCTCATAACTATAACACACTTTAAAATATTATGTTAACTGACGTTGGAAATTCATTCAACACCCTGTATAAACAAATAAAATTAATAGCAAACTTACTCTCTTCTACTTTTCGCAACATTTTATTTTTCTTATATACTGTTCTCTGAAATTAACCGTTAAAAACAGCAATGTGGTTGTATATTTGCACCTCTTTGTTCGTTTTATAACTATAGCACACATTTGAAAAGGTTATGTTAAAGTGACAACACGTGAACTTAAGATAAAAAAGTTGTGTTAATAATTAAAAAAACAATTAAGAAAGTAAAATGCCACGAGGCAAGAAGTTGTCAGAAGTAGAAAAAGGCAAAATTCTTGGATTTAAAGAGGCAGGCCTCAAAATTAGCGATATTTCGAAGAAAATCAGTAGAAGTAGGAAAGTTATTTATAATTTCCTTTCAAATCCGGAAGAATACGATACTAAAAGACGAGGTGGCCCAAAAAAAAAACTTTCGAACCGCGAATCTCGAAGAATTTTGCAAAAAGCTAGCAACTCAGCGCTTAGTTGTAGCCAACTTGCTGCTCTAATAACAACAAAAGTCTCTAAATCAACGGTTTGGAGAGTTCTTAATGATGCACCAAAAATCTGTCGACAAAAATTAAAAACAGCACCCAGATTACTTAAGCGCCATAAAGTTGCCCGGCTTAATTTCGCCAAGCGAAATATGAATACAAATTGATCTCAGGTATTGACTTTTCACAAATTGCTCTCTGTCATTTTCTGAATAAAATGTGTTCTATAGATTATTTTTTCTGATGAGAAAAAATGGAATCTAGATGGCCCTGATGGTCACAGACAATATTGGCGGGATTTAAGAAAAGAACCAAAGTATTTTTCTCAGAGAAATTTCGGTGGCGGTTCGTTGATGGTATGGGCTGCGTTTTCAGCGGATGGTGTGTTGGAGCTGCAGGTTGTTTCATCAAAAATGAAGAGCAGCGATTACACCAAGGTGCTCCAATGTACTCTACTTCCATTTTTGAGGCAGAATGTTGAAAAAAAATACATATTTCAACAAGATAATGCTTCAATACATTCCAGCAGAGAAACAATGCAATGGCTTCAAGCCAATAATATCTCGATTATGGAATGGCCAGCCTGCTCACCTGATCTTAACCCGATAGAAAATATCTGGGGCATAATAACAAGAAAAGTTTTTGCAGAGTACCGCCAGTACAACTCAGTCCCAGAACTGAAAACTGCAATTTTTCACGCATGGGAAGGAATTGAAGAAAATATAATAAAAAATCTAGTTGATTCTATGGAAAACCGAATATTTGAGTGTATTAAGCATAATGGAGGTGTAACTCATTACTAATTTTTTTTTTTAAATAAAATTAAATAAGAAAAACATATATTCGAGAGTGTTTACTAAAATGTGCTATAGTTATGAAACGGAAAAAGGGGTACAAATAAACGACCTCGTTACTATTTTTAACGGTTCCTCTCAGAGAGCAGGGTTTGAGAAAAAAAATGTTTGTGATAAAAGTAAAAGAGAGTAAGAACGTTTCTTATACAATTTATATGTATTTGGTGTTTAATTTAATTTTTATGAGCAGTTAAAGTAAATGTTAAAAAATGTGCTATAGTTATGAGACGGAGTGTATTTATTTTGTTCTTCACAATTTAATTTATCTCGTTAAAATTTTCAAAATGATTCATGCAAATCTAGTTTGTTTCTTGTTTATATTTCTGCAAAGAAAAACAAATCCATTAACAGAATAACAGTACCAGCTTTTTATGTCTGTTTAAACATTCCCACTTTATTCTCACCCACTTTATTCTGCACAATGAAACTAGTAGTATTTTATAAAAATATGGGTCATTTCAACTTAGGCACCTGTTCAACACAGCACTCGCTGATTCCTGAAGTTCCTCGGAATTGTTGCCGAGCAATTTTCAGAAACTATATCCAACAAATCCACGCATTCATTCGTCAATTTAATTATTTCTGCGTATTGAATAATCGATTTAACAGTTGGTTTAATAAACTTGAAATCGCCCACACACACATACACACATACAATTACAAACAATAAAAAGGAATTATAACAAATTTTTGTGGTAAATGATTGAATGCAGCTTGTGCTGTTGCTCAAATGGAGCTCTTCTTCCTTTTGCTAGCCACACATATGCATACAAGGTTAAAGACATCGCGCTAGTTTCACAGAAAATAAATGTTTGCATATTTTTTATTTATTTATTTGTTATTCTTTAAAATACATAAATCACAATTATTGATAATTTTTTCTTTGGTTTTTCAGTATTATGGGTCCGCCCGCCTTAAAACATGCCGCCGATATGAAGGACGGCTTAACACACAATGCGCGTCCCATTTACAACTATTCGATGCGTGGTGTGGTCACATGTTTCACTGGCATACGTAAAAAGGATGAACTGGTAAGTAGCTGGAATGAGTTTTACTTTAAAATTGCATTTTATTTTTATAATGTTGAATTTTTATTTTTTATAGACCAAGTTGGTCAACCTCATACACTCCATGGGCGGCTGCATACGCAAGGATATGAATTCTAAAATAACGCATCTCATAAGCAGTCACAGTGGTGGCGACAAATATCAGTAAGTTTATCAATTCATTTGACTGAAATTTGTTAAGTTTAAAGCATTTATTTTCCCCCATAGATATGCAAAAACTTTTCGTCTTACTGTCGTGCGTCCTGCCTGGGTCTTTGCAGCTTGGGAGCGACGTAATGAGCTGCAGTTTCGCGCCACAACTGAAGAGTTCTCCAAAGAACACAAACTGAAAGCATTCGAGGGACAAAAGATCTGCTTCTTTGGTTTTCCTGCGGACGAACATCAGCACATGTTGGATGTGCTGCAGAGCAATGGTGGCGTGCCGGCGGAGTTGGACGATCCTGAGTGCTCGCATGTTGTGAGTTTTTTAAACAAGCAGGCCATTTGAAACGCAGGCCATTTGAAACGTTTAATTTTTGTCTTCACTGAACTGTATTTTTTTTTTGTGTTTTTTTGTTTTTACTAACATAGTGTTCATTTTTTTCATTATAATTGTAAATATTTAACTGTCATAATAATTGTCATTCATTCATTAAATGTTTAATATGTTGTAAATTTACAGGTAATGCCTAACTCTGGTGGTTACTTTCCTGATACTATTTCTAACACTTCTCCTAATTCGCCTAAACCTCCTTCAACCCTCTATACCACATCCTCGAATACGTATCAAATTCTTACTGGTGGCGGTGAAATGCAAGTCGACGAAGTTGGTGCTGCGGAAGTTGATGAATTTCAAAGGGACAAGGAAAATAAACTCAGCATAGTAGGTGAAGATGATGACGACCACAACGACGACGACGATGATGATGATGATGATGGTGATTATCATTTTGATCCGCGTCTGTTTGCTGAGGATGATGGCGTTTCGCCCTTGAGTGATGAATTGGACACTGATGAAGCAGCTGCGCAAGATTTTGATACTAATGCTAGCACTCCAAAAACAGCCAAGACGCTGCTACAGCAAGCATTGCCTACCGATGGCATCGTTTTATCCAGCGCAGATGCAGTTCATGAGTTTCAAACAGCCAATAACAATATTTCGCCTATTTTAGGCGCTCTAAAAACAAATAATACTGATATCACCGCCATGGAGACTGATGATAATTTTGAAGATGATGATGATCAGTTCATGTTGGATGATCAGAACGACTTGAAACGAAAGCGCGAAAGTTTCGACAGCGTTTCGCTCATGTCTATTGATTCATTTGCTTTACCCACCAGTACTAAAAAACCCAAACTTATTCGCGCTGGTTCCATAACACGATCCATCAAGAGGTCGATGAGTTTCGTTGCGGTGCGCACACCTATTGCCAAAATGCTGCGTCCTCGCCGGAGTTCGGTGGCTCTTGAAACAGCGCCAACTACGTCAGGCTACTACGATGGCGATGCATCTATCTGCTCCACAGTCTCAGTTGAGAGCAGAAGCCTCTTCAACGAATCGATACGCAAACCGGTTAAGGAAAAACTGCGTGGTCTACGTGATCGTCTCACACGCAGCAGCAGCAGCAAGAAGGATAAAACTACACTCACAGCCCCCAAGACACCAGAAAAAGATCCGAATCAGCTTATGAACCAAACTGATGATGATGGCTTCAAAACACCAAAGGCGCCATCAAAATATCCAGCTGTCTCCGCCGCAGCAGCCAAGACAACGCCACTTTACTGCACAAAGTCAACCTCCGCTCAACAACTTGCACATTCACTATCCTCCTCCACCTCTACGTCCATCCCCATCTCCAACAACAACAATTTTCCACCCAGTATTACTTATAATCGGGGTACTACAAACACTTTATGTTTTTCTACTACTAATACTCTATCTTCATCCTCTGCTTTTACTACCTCTGCTGCTTCTATTGCTATTTCTTCTACTTCTTCTACTACTACTACTACTTCTGCGGGTTTTCATTGTAACCAAGATCAATTCAATCAACTCGCATCCTCGATCGCCGCTAATGCAATGCAATACGAGGACACGACGTCCATCTGTTCTCATAATGCTCAAAACGATGTTGGACGCGGTCATTCGCATACTACGGTACTTAATTGTTTTATTTCTATTTTTCCTGTGTCTCATATCGTGACGCCAACGAGTTGAGCTGAGGAAAAATAACAATAATCTGAGAATAAACAAATAAAAATAAAGAATGAACCAAAAATAGTAAACTCCAACATATTGCGCGCATCCTAAAAAATAATATTGACTTTAGACGTTTAATGATTATTTGGCAACTCTTAAAAATGCTGCTCAGAACTGAAAAAAAATTATATGTGCTGCGATGTGCTCGATATGTGCTATCGTGTGCTGCTTTCGAAAATTTATTCAAAATAATTACAAATATAAATGAACTTAAAGTATTTTATTAAGTTAGCTCCGTTATTATTTATTTTTTGTTTTTTTGCAAATTCGCATAATTTGCTGTGATGTGCTCGGTCTGTGTTACAATGTGTCGTTGAGAGATTTAAAATTTGCTCATTTTAAAAGTGAAAATACAATTTTTTTCTGAAATCTCAAAATTGTGCTGAGATATGCTCTGTTTGTGCTGCAATTTGTCATAAAGAGTTATTTTAAAAATTGTGTATTTGCTTTTAAAATTAGCAAATGTACACATTTTTGAATATCTCTACGGCACAATGCAGCACTAGTCGAGCACATTACAGCACAATTTCCGATTTTTTGAAAAAATTAAATGGCAGAGCTAACTTCCAGTTAAGAAAAGCACCATTTTTGTTTCCAATGCAGCAAATAATTGTTTTTGTTACAAATTTAAAATGGCGGAGACATCACTCTGAAATCTGTAATTTTTATTCATTTGGACATTTATCCCTGAACTGTTTTGGTTGCCAAATTTTCGTCATAAACAATTTTCATTACAATTTGTATCGCATTTTTAACATTTTTAAAAACCTTTCTGAGTTATTCAATGGAATTCACAGCCCAAAATGCTGCAATAAATATGATCAGTGCCGTGCCTGATTCTTTATTCGTCGATGCTAAAAGATTGCTGTAGAGTATTTATTTGTAAAACTTCTTGTTGTTTTTGTAATTTGGTGTTTTGGTATGTCTTTTCCTATCTATGCATATTGAAATTTTTTTCTATTTAAACCTATTTCTTTCATATATTTTTAAAACCACGACAGCACAGTAAATATTTTTTAAAAAGAATCATATTTTAATTTTATAAAATTTAAAATTGTTAAAAATGCAACGCAGATTGTTTAATTTTTTAAAGTAG
Organism: Coremacera marginata; assembly: GCA_914767935.1. Taxonomy (NCBI): domain Eukaryota; kingdom Metazoa; phylum Arthropoda; class Insecta; order Diptera; family Sciomyzidae; genus Coremacera; species Coremacera marginata. Next base: position 41,123,007 of record OU612047.1, on the reverse strand, counting down.
TTGTTTGTCTTCGAACAGCTTTCGAACTCTCTCAATATGCGCACAAACATTCATACTTATTTATTTACACAAGTGTTTTTTTGTATTTTGTTTTGTGGCAATTTTTAAATATTTATTATTTTCTATTTTACGTTCAATTTTTATTTATTTGCTTGCTTCACATTTTATTGTTACAAATACAAATGAAAAAGTATTGATTATTTATTTTGATATTTTTGTAAATGGCTGAGTTTAATAAATTCTCAAAATAATTGCATTTGACCTGTAAAAGTTTTTTAAAATCATTTATTGTGCTGCCATGAAAATTATTTTGCATTTTTGTACTAATATTACATTTAAAACAGTTTTTATAACATATTATTTTTATTTATGTTTGTTCATGTTTTCATTACATTTTTGTTCTTGTTGTTTTTTAATGTTGCTTGCAATTTTAAGCTCGCATGTCTGTATAAACTAATATATCTAACTTTTGTATAAACTAATAAATCAGCCATTATATAACTTATATCAGCCATTTTCAATTAAAAAAATTTGAATGGTGACAACTTTAAGCAAAGAAATTTGCTTAATTTTGTCACTACTCGTAGCAATATTTTTGTGGTATATATCTCTAATTTCTTACTGTTTCCATAGGTCGTCGATGAGCATTTCACACAGGCTAAACCGGAGCCCAAAAATAATCGCACCCACATACTTAAGTCGGACTGGTTCTGGTACACTATTCAAAATGGCTATGCGGATGAAATGGATTATTTATTTGGCGATGTAAGTTTGATTAACGATTAAATATAACTTTTTTCTATAATAGCAAGGTATATAAGTAAATCGTAATTGTGGTGGTGGGGGGTGGGGGGGAAAAAAGAGAGGAGAAGAGGTAAATGTTTCTGTACTTTGTATAACTTTTGAAGTGATACTTCTTTAGCCACGTATATAACAACATAGCAGATAACAGGGTGGGGAGGATGCTAACAGATGTAACGAAAAGAGGTTCCTATACAAACAACAAAAGCAATTCGCCACACTAGCAGTATAAAAACGAAAACATCGTTATTTTAATAATGTTCATTTTCCGGTTATTAGCGAGATTCGAACTCACTACCACTTGATCTTCAGATGTATGTTCTACCCACTGGACCACGCACCCATATTAAAGAGAGTTGCTCATACTCATGTTAAAGTATTAGTTCTTATTTTCTTCCCTATCTAATGGCGTTGGATTGTATCTTGGCTATATTAATAGTAATGCACAAACCACACAGTTTACACAAACCACACAGTTTACACAAAATTCCCGAAAAAGCACTAAAACGTGTTGTCATTGAATATTTATAATGTAGAAATGACACCGCAAACAATTGCCACTAGGCTGTTCTAATAGCATTTCAATCGATTTACATATCATCAATGTTTAAACCCAAGTTTATGAACATAGTTAAAAAATAATCCCACAATTATCCCAAGAAATAGTATCAGAATTTTCCGAGCTTAGTGCCAATGCAACAAATTTACTAAATGTACTTCTTGCTAACCTTAGAAAAGCATACATATAAGCTGCATTTCCGTGGCTCTGGATCAGATCAAATCACAGTGGAACAGTTTTAGTTGAACTTTATTATAATTTGGCAGCACTGGCTATGAAATGTCAAAATACGAGTGCGAGCAGTGAGACGAAAGCTAGTCGAAGAGTAATTCAGATTTGCCAACTATGTTCGTTTTGAAAAAAAAAATGCTTTAAACTTGGTAACATTTTATGATCAGAAATAGAGCCAGGAAAAGAGCTGGCTCTAATTTTTGTTTTTGCATTGTTGGTAAAATAGAGCCACGCTCTAGATCAACGACCACGGGAATCAGAGCTGTAAAAGAATGCAATCATATGTGATTTTAAATCATGTGATTTATATTCAAAATGAATGCATTAATTTTTTCAAATCATTGATTTTGATTGAATTAAAAAAAATCTTAAAATTTCAAATCACAATCAATGATTTGAAAAAATTAATGCAATCAATTTTTCAACATTAGAAAAATGATTTTCAATTAATTTAAATCGTTGAATTGAAATATTGCCAGCTATCTACCATCAGATGGCTGATATTTTCCAGAAAATATCTTATATTTATGTATTTCCGTGCGATTTTTGAACCGAAGCTTTTTAAGCCTGGTTTTGTGATTTGCTTGAGTGAAATCTCAAAAATTAAATTTTTTTCCGACACCGTTTTCTTAGAATTGATGTTTCTTTTTTGCCTGCGTGCATTACAACAAGAAAATGTAATATTTTAAATATTTCTTGTCCCGCCTTGGGAATCGAACTCGTACCCCATCGATGAGAGTTCTTTACACTGCCCACTAATTCAAAAGCCTTTGTTACGCAGAGTTCAATATTAAGTATAACTATCCATCCCATCTCAAATTTGTCAAAAAAGAGGATTTTCCTTCCAAACTTTGCCAAAAAGGAGGTTTTTTTATTTCAAAAGGAGCATCAATATTTAACGATGGAAAACATTTGTACATTGTTAATATCTTATTGCAAGTGCATTTCCTCAAATTCATCTTCGTCAATTGTTTGGCCACATTCTATATAAATTTCAATGCGATTTGGCTAAGCATATCTGATTACGATTTGATGAACGAATGATGAATATATCGTTCATCGCACGAAATATTCAAATTAACTTTAATGGTCATAATGGTCTTTAACCTTGGATAGTTATACTTCGTCGAATCGACGAGGCCATAGCATTTTATTTTTTGTATTGTTGTATCTAATCGTCGCACGTTTCCGTTTTTTCTTACTGTTAGTTATTGTTAAGCAGTTTATTAAAATCCATCGTTGTCGCAAAAAAAAATATCTATAAATAGGAGATTTGCCATCCAGGGTTAATATCCTGACTTGTAGTAGCGTTTTCTCTGTCGTCCACGTTTTGTTCATCACAGCTAAAATACTTTCAGCAGAAGCAGTTGAATTGGGCAGACAGCAGTTGAATGTACTTAGTTATCCTACCCATTTCTTGTAGTCGCAATTTTCAGTATCCAAATGAGTAAATATTTAAACAAATCGCCGCACTACTGCAATATTATCGTTTTCCCATTGTTGAAGTTTACTTTGCGAACAATAGTTTTTGACAAAGTCAAACTCTTTGCGCAATTACGGAGATTTGTGGGCACTCATAATACTGACTCTAAAAATTCACATATTTCTGATTCTTTTATCGCTCATAAATAACAAAAATTAGGGCTAGATAGAAAAGTGTGGCCCTACAGGAAAGAAAACACACTCATGTAGAAGTCCTAAACTAAGTTCATTATGAGCGGTCAAGCTCATTAATATGAGTCTTACAAAAGCCATCCGGGCATCTAGAAAGCGAACCGCAATTGTAGTGGAGAACAAGCTTAATATAAACTATAGGTTTTAAGCTTGTCTTTATATCACTTTTAACAAGCTTGCTTAAAAGTGTGATCCCAATAAAATCTCAATCGTACTTGAGAAACGCTTAATATAGATAACTGAATCTAAAGTATGCTTAATAAACACTTATAATAACAATTGCACGAAAAAGCTTATAAAAATCTTGCATGAGGAGTATTATTACGAAGGTTCCGTTTCAATTTTTCTACAATTGCTGCGATAGTCTTTTTCAATAGTTTCTCAAGATTTTTTCAAGCTTAAGGCTTATGTTGTTAAGCTTGTTATAATATTACTCTAAAGCATTTTGGCCGATTGGGAAGTCATGAAAGAATGTTGATTTTTGTTTTGCTTATTTTATTTTTTTATTTGTTTTTAAATGGTTGCAGCTAAATTTAAATTTTAAAAAACTCACAAATTTAATGTCGGTCTATTATTGCATTGAGATGTTACATCTTATTGAAATGCCGATTCCATAGAAAATTTAAGAAAAAAAAATTCATTATGTATATGTTAACTATTAACTTCCTCGTACTTCAAGTAGTTCTTCCAATATTCCATTGATACTCTTTATAGGAGTTTTGATTAAATGCTACTGTTTATTTTTCCCATTGAAAATAAATACACTTGAAATTTTCTACTTGCTATGTACTAATTTTGTTAATAATCTTTACTACACGCTTCTATAGTATTTGGACAGCATTGCAAATACACCCAACTGCGATCGTCGGGAGTCTCTGCCTATCAGTTTCAATAAACGCAAGCGAAAGCGTTTCTCACAACGCCTACAACTCGAAGGCACTCCAATTGGTTCCAGCAAGCGACGCTCCTCTGTCTCAGATGTTGGTCTACTTTCAGTATCGAGTAGCTTCTTTGATTGCACCACCAGTCCGGATAAACTTGATAAAAGTGGTGGAAATTTACTAAATGAAGCTGAAACCTCAACCTGTGAACAGACACCGGCAAAGAATAAGTCGATGCGTTTTAATCATTTCATGGATTTCTTTAGCACTGAATCGAATTATGTTGGCATTTTGGACACCATTGTTAATGTGAGTTATATTTAATGATTACACAAATTTTCAATATTAATTTTAACGAATTCTTTATGCAGCTGTTTAAGAATCCTCTCGAAGAAATAGCAGAAACAAACGATGCTCTGCTAAATAAATCCGAAATCAAAGCAATATTTGGCAACTTTCTGCCCATACACGAGGTGCATCAGCACATGTTGGAACGCCTGCGCACACTGCACAGCAAGTGGCAGGAGGATTGTTTAATCGGTGAAATTATACTGCAGTATCGTGACGATCTGATCAAAGCGTATCCGCCTTATGTGAATTTCTTCGAGCAGATGAAAGAGATGCTGCAATATTGTGATGTTCAAAATCCCAGATTCCATGCATTTTTAAAAATCAATCAGACAAAGCCCGAATGTGGTCGCCAAAGTCTGCAGGATTTAATGATACGTCCAGTACAGCGTCTGCCCAGCATTAGTTTATTATTAAATGGTACGTTTAATTTTCTAATTTGGTATAAAAAATTAATTTAATCATCCTTACGTTTATTTATAGATATTTTAAAACATACAAATAAAAGTAATGCTGACTATGTTAAACTGGAGGAGGCCTTGAAGGCCATCAAGGAGGTTATGGCACACATAAATGAAGACAAACGCAAAACCGAGTCACGCATGGCCATCTTTGATATCTTCAACGATATTGAAGGTTGTCCGGTAAGTTAATCATGCTGCTTCACTTGGTGCCATGTTTTACTCATTTATCATTTTTGATGCTCCACCACAGGCCCACCTGGTTTCATCAAATCGTAGCTTCATATCTAAATGCGAAGTCACCGAACTCTCAGACAATCTGAGCGGGCGTGGCGACTCGCTGCTGCTCTACCTATTCTCCGATTCTATAGAAGTGTGTAAGAGACGTTCGCGTGGCTTTAACAGCGCCAAGTCACCGAGTGCTACCAAATCGCACAAGCACATAAAGTTAATGTCACTCAATGCTATCAAATTCGTCATTGACATCACAGACAGTCCACGTGCGTTTGCTCTGCTCTTCCGACAGGATAAGGACAAGTTGCATTCGTTTACGATAAGTGACGAGGAAGTCGATAAATGTGTATATGTGAAAACTTTATGCAAGCAGATGGCCGAGAACGCATGTCGTACAGATACGGTAAGATACGATGTGGTGACCTTACCGTAGATAGAGATTAGAATAGTAGGATAATGTGCAATGGAGTGGCTACATATTTGTTAATACATTCTTTGTTCTTTAATTTTTTGGTTTTGGTTTTACTTATATTCTTTTATATATTTTTTTATTTATTTTTTTTTTTATATTTAAAATATGTGCCTTCGGCTTGGTTCCTATATGAGACAGAATAAAAAGAGGAGGGCTTACATATATCACACCTACAACTTTCCTACAAAATGCAGATAAATACGTTTTATTCGTTGAGTTTTCAGTAACTGAAAGATACATTTTTTAATAATTGTGTATATCAACACTTACAAATTTTGCTGTGACTTAACTTAAAAAAAGCACAAAATCAAATAGGAGACTATATAATAGATCGGTGGTCATAAATTGAAGCCTCGTAACTGACAATTCGTGGATTTTATAGGAGAAGCAAAAAAAGTTAACCATCCTTTAGATGAGAATGTTAAAATAAATTAAATTATAATATAACGAAGACATCTTTTCTGTTATTTTTTAAAACAAATAAATTTTATATTATTTTCGAAAAGCATGGAAAAAATATCATCGAAAAACTAAAGGGAAATACGGACTATTGTTTGGTCCTTTCCTTACAACTTTCAAAGAAATTGTTTGGACAAAGTTTTTATTAAAATACAAAAATTATATTTTTAGATGCGAAAATTTCAAGAAATTTCAAGATATTTAAAATTTTATCAAATATATCTCATTATCGAAAAAATGCCAGTTACGGGATGACAACGTGTGACCTTTAATATATGAAAGATTATCAGGCAAGTTCTACAATTCGATTTACGTCGGAACCGGATTCATTGCCGATGATTTTTGATTAAAAGGTGTTTTGCAATCCAATACCGATCTTCGAATCCAACATTACTCTCTTTGCGGATTGTAGAAGTTTTGACATCCGATTTAATGAAAAAAACATCCTGCTAACGCATAATTGGACAACTCCAGGGGATAATTGATTTCGCAGACGTCTCCGCTTCATTTTTCGTTTTTATCTTTCTCCTTTTTAGGAAATAATGCAGCGATTATCACAATACCCAGTTTTGAATTTATTTTTAATTATATTTAAATTGGAACTCCTTATTAGCAAGTGTCAGATCCGCTATCATTTAGTTAATGCGTTTGGAAACAAGTATGTTCGAATACATTTTCGAATCCGATTGCATTAATTGCTTTCCGATCGGAATCTAGAACGCTTTTGTTTCTGAAATTAATTTCAATTTCGATGCACTTCCGACGTGGATTTTAGAACATGCCTGCATATATTGTGTAGTACAGAGATCTGCATAAAACCATTCGTAATTTTTTGCCACTCGAATAACATTTGTCTTCAGCCACAATTGCACACAGAAAGTAATGCATACATGCAGCTCGAGTTCGAAAACAACGATTGCAGCAAAGCACAGTTTGTCACGATTGCGAATCGAAACAAGGGCTCGATCCATACAATGCAGACATTCGAATCATTCGCTTCAAGCTCGAATGTGCTGCAGCTTGAAATTTTTGTTGTTTTCGTACTTCCCTGCCATTTTCTAGCAGCGTATTGGTAAACAAACAAACAATTGGTAAAATAACAACGGTATAATAAACATTTTTTATGCAATCAACATTTTTTCCTTGGCGTGAATGGACATAAAAGCATGAAGTTTCCTTGCTTTTGACGAATGTTGCTAATGTCTTGCTTCGTTGGCCATTCTTGTGTCGTAGGCATTTGTAATCGCGAGCGCTCGTGCTCTATGGCATTCGTATCCAAGCGATTGGTACATGTATTTGCTCGCGCATTAGTTTTAATGCAGAAGGCACATTCGTAGCTCTTATATTGACGAAGCTGTTTTTTGATGCATTAATATAAAGTGATAAATAAAAATAGGGTGAGGTAGGGTAATGTGTACCATGGGTTGATGTGTAACATGGTAATTTTTCATACAAAATGTTAACATATGAGTGAATGATCAACTGTAATATGTTTCTTTTGACAACATTAAGTTTTTCATAAGTGTTAGAAGTAAGCAGACACACATTTCATTAGAGTTCTTAAAAAGCGTGAAAAATGTTTGTTGAAATTTTGTTTTAAATTTACAGAAAATAACGTGTCGGATAAAATTTTCTTCAGATTTTTAAAATGAGTAAATGTAGAATGTGGTATTGTTTAATATCTTTAAATATAAGAAAAGATTTTACATTTTTTCACGTTGTAGTAAAATTTAATCAATGAGAAACAAAGTGACTTACAGTTGGGTGATGTGTAACCCTAACGGTGGGATGATGTGCAACACATCTTGCACATTATAATTGCCATTAAAGAGGCAACAACGTCAAACTCTGAAATGCAATCACATCAACGGCATTAAAAGAGATCGGCCCAGTTCATACTATTCAGCCCAGGCCAATATCCAATCGTGGTAGGAAGTCAATGAAAAGCTGTGTTATAATAACGTGATAGAATGGTTTACAGTTGCAGGAGGCGGCAAAAAAAAAATATGGTAAAGAAACCCAAACAAACGACAAAGAAAGCTGCAGGTGCTCGGCCGCAAAATCGACGCTCTTCGTCGTCATCCGCAGAATGTAGAGATTTTTGCATTTTCGTTGCGATTTTCACAAAAATTCACTTGAATGCAACAAATGCAAGCGCCTTTTTTTATTTTTTGTGAGCTATTTTATTTGTGAGAATTGTCACTCCGATATGGATATTTCCAACGAATACTCATTTTACATTTGAAATGTATTTCTTTTTTGTGCAATTAATAAAGCCATTCATATATGCTATTGAAGCTAACGATGATAATTTTAATTTCAACGTGTGTGTATTGAGAATCAGATAGATTTATGATATATTGCTATAATGTCATTAAGTTCTTAACATTATACTTTTACTAAACATGAAAAGTCAAAATAAACATAAGAGTAGTTTGTGGTCTTTAAACCAACATTATGTTGGTGTTACACATCACCCCACCGATTTGAAAATTCAAAAAAAAACCATATTTGGGTTGAAGACTTTGTGACAAGGTGTGTCATAAGTCAAAAATTGACCAACACATGTTACGTAATTTATGAACAGAGCCTTAGTAGAAGTGAAGGTGAATACAAACATGTATGTTTAGAATATTTTTGTATGGAAAAAATTGTTTTGAACTCCGAGGTGTGTTTTATTATCAAGAAAAATCTGCTTTATTTTTTGTGTTTCCGTACAATGAATTGCAAAAAAAATCGCAGAATTCACCAGTTGAGACCTTTATTGAAGGCATATTGGGTTGCTAAAGGAGGAGGGAGGGGGTTTAAATCTATAGAACCGCTTTATCTATAACGTTGACTGCATGTATTAGGTCAATGTTTTTTATACCTATAAATAAACATTATTTCAGTCTCAACACGAAATTATGTTACAAAGCTTTTAAAATTTTGTCCTACTTTTACTTACTGATTTTTCTTTCTATTGATTTTAGGACAAATCCTTGCTTTTTCGCACATCACAGGAACTTGAGGTTGACATTAGCGATGTTAATTTGAGTACCTTGTCCAAAGCCTTTAAATTGGCTGCACGCACAAGAATGAAGGTATGCGCATAGACGATTTCTTTTTAAATGTTTTATTTATATTTATAATCTAAATTATAACTTTCAATTTAAATTTCTCATCTCTTTTAGGTTGGGCGCGCTTTCTCCTTCAACAAGACGCCATCGAAGTTGAAACGAGCTGTTTCCACAATGATGACCTCACCCTTTGGTAGCACCAACTCACTAACGCCAGCATCGCAGTTAGCGCAAATGCGTCTCGCCAGCTGCAACAATATACATGTATGATTGGTTGTTGCTTTCGAAAAGCTACTACAGATTAAGTTTTAATTTTTCATTCGTGCTTTTAATATAGGAAGTATCGGATGAACATGATAGCCGCAGCAGCTCATCATCATCGCAGTCGTCCGATGTTCCAGTTGCACCGATGTCAGTGCAACCAGTGCGCAAGAGTAAAGCTTCCACATTGAGTGTGGGTAGACTTTAAGTAATGAACTATACTGTCGCAACACCATCACCACTTTTTCATATCGATTTGGCTTTGATTAGCTGATTATAGAAGAGCTGGTTGAGCTATAAACTGTATTATTGGGGGCGCGTACTTTACATTCTAAGCTTCCATTGCTAGATGGAATAGCTAGAAATCTTTGTATAACTGCTAAACTTATTTGTGAGCTGGATTTTTACTCGCAATAAAACGCAGTAATGTTCAAATAATAACATAAACATTTTCAAAGCCTGGCTATCTATCTGCTTAGTAGGCTGGTCGAAGATATAGTTCTGGCTTTCGCTTATCATTTCTAGTTCAGATGGAAATAAAAAAAAAATAAACGACGAAACATTCTCTAAAATCATTTAAAGAATCTCAAACTTAAACTTTGTAAGAGTTGAAAAAATCTTAACGCAAGAAAAAAAAATGATTGCTCTAAATCTACAAATTTGTCTTTAAGCATATCCTTAATTATGACTTAAAAAACTTAACGTTTAACTTAAGAGTCTCGCATGTTGTCACAAAAAATTTAGACTAACTCAAGTACTTTTGTCTATTTATCTATTTAAATTTAAGAATGTTTTAACATTTCTTTATGTCCGGTTCAATTATTTTAATAGCATTGAACGTATGTATGAATGTAGAAGTTTAATTTTAACAGTTATTGTGAAAGAAAAAAAAAATATATATATATTGTTTTTTGTAATAATCTCTTAATTTCAACTCATCTCTTAAGTTTTATGTTAGTACTGTAAATATTATTAGAAAAAAAAAAAAAAAATTAAATCAATATCATGCAGCAATTGATTTTTAATTCTATTCTATTTTTACTATATATTTTAAAATATATGTATTGCATTCGCAAAATATCGAAATTAAAAAAAGCTATTTCATTTAAGTCAGTTTGAAATAATATAATAAAAAAAAAATAAAATGTGTACAAATTTATAGAAGGGGTTTTCAATAAAAATTTATTCATTTCGATTTAAATAAAACAGAATAATTGAGATATAGGCGTAATATTTATTCCAGTAGTAGAAATATGGAATTCGATTTCTTTCATATGAGCACCGTGAGCACGATTATATCGATCATTTCTTTGCAGTCAATTTTGCACCACCCTTCCATACATAGAGCTAGTCATAAACCAATGACTTAACGTAACGGCACCAAAAGAAAGGTGTTAAGGGGAGATTCTAGTAGAAATCTACTGAAAATTTTTGTTTTTTTGCTTTGTTGTCATCCTTGAAAATATCTAGTCAAAATGATATTTCCATATCTACTTTCTTTTACGAGTCATAGTGTATTAGACGAGAGAGTGCGTTGGCCGAAAATCAGGTATGCATGCGCGCTCGGAGCAGCTTCGAGGACGGTCGGATTAGCATTGCATACACATCTATTTGCCGTAACGTATTTCAGTTGTGTTTCGAACGTGTGGCAAGTAAGCAGTGTTCCAAAAATGCCAAACACGCGAAAATCAGTGGGAAATGATCGACCAGCTCGGCCTCGAAGAAGAAATTCCCCGATAAAATAGAAGCGGAAACGGATTAAACTAGTACTAGTAAAGCGAAAAAATTAAAGGCACGAATTACGACGACGTCGAAATTGATGGTGGCCATAATAACGATTATACATTTTTTGACTGTTTTCCAATTTTTATCTCAGTGTTTAAAATGTAAAAACTGTAACAGTGATGTAAAGTTTTCAAGTTCGAGTATCTGTGGAATTGGCTTTAATGTAGTTATCAAGAGTTATCATCAAAGAGTACATTCGAAGTTATAAAACGTAAAGCAATTGCTGATGAAAGACAGAAGAACGTGGAGGCGGGAAATGAAGAAACACATTTGAGCGTGTCGGGCGATGGTTCGTGGAAAAAAGTGGCTTTTCGTTGTTATTTGGAATTGCAACGCTGATCGGAAAAAATACGCAATATAGTTGGATTTTGTTGTAAAGTCGTCATTCTGCCAAAGCTGTAGCAACTGGGCCAGCATAAATCACTCTGAAAGTGCTGGTAAGATGGAGGTAGATTGTATGAATACAATGTTTTGCCGATCAGAATCGCACGACGTGAAATATGCTACATATATCTGCGACGATGACAAAAACTTTCCAAGCTCTTCTCAACTGCGACTCTTACGACGACCTTATTGTTCAGAAGAAGAATGTACAGAAGTGAATGGACACAAGATTGCGCGAAATCAAGAAACAACATAAAGAAATAGGAGGTAAGGACGGAGGAAAATTGACATACAAATTAATAAAAGATTTGAATTTGTACTATGAACTTGCCATTAGACGACACCCTGATTCAGCCGAAGAGATTAAAAAAATAAATCTGTGTAGGCAACGTTCAATCACAAGTGTTGCACGGATGAATAGCCGAAGCGTGAAAACTGCCCACCAGGTGAAAACAGTAGGTGTAAGTGGCGTGTTGCAAAAACCTAGAATGAACTCGCTGATTTCCACCATAAACCTGCCCTTCAAAAATCGGTTCAAGAAGCAATTCGACCCGTATATGAAGCTCTTTCAAGTGATAATATACTGCAAAGATGCACAGGTAGAAACACGCAAAACGACAGTGAATCTTTTGACTCTTGTCTGTGGAAACTGGTCCCCAAACACCTTCATTGTGGCGAACAAACTATCAGAATAGCAGCATACTATCAGAATAGCAAATCCTCCGGCATCTTTAATGAAGGCTATTCATCCATATTAAAAACTATGTAGACATTAGGAATCGTCATCGGGACATACTGTGCAAACTTTGCTGCGAAGACTGACGACCGGCGTGTGAAGTCAGCGCAGGAGAAACTCTCGGAGTTTGCAAAAAAAAAAAACAGAATTGAAAAACTTGGCGACCTGGTGCAGCAAAACATGCTCTTTGAGGATGAGAAAGGGTCCCTATATGGGGCTGGAATAGCTGATTAGATGTAAGGGTTGATTTTTTTCCGCGCTGTACACGATTTCGTTTCAACGGCTTGACCGATTTCGATGTTTGATGGCTCCAATTAAAGCTTATTCAATTTTGGGGGTCTTTAGAAAGTGTTTTTTTTCCAAAAAAATTTAGAATTTTTTAACGTTAAAGTAAAAAAAAAGGTTGAAAACCAGGGTTTTTATTCAAAAGGCCGCAATTTTTTTTAAAAAGGGTTTTATTAAAATCGGAAATCTACAAGGCCCCCAAATTTCATATATGTTAATAATTTTTTTGGTTTTTTCGTCTCAGATCACTTGGGAGGGCTGTAGAGTTGACATCGCATTTCGGCTATCGCTGCGCACGACTTTGATCAGCGAGACCTTCAGTCGTCATTTCGAATTATTTTTCATCAAAAAAATTGTATAATGTTCTTGAAATATACGCTAATGAATGCCGCAAAAGATTTTTTCCAAAACAGATTTAAGATCGCTCAAAAAAAAAAATATTCTGAAATTACGTTACGTTTCTACTAGAACCTCGCCTTAAGTCGCATGAATGAGGTGACCATTCGATCGGATCATTTCTACCCGATGTTTGATCAGCTGTGGCATGTGGCACTACATCTAGTTGAAACTGCATATCACTGAAGTCCATTCAATTTCAACATGGTACGATAGCAAACACCTTTTATTTATTTATTGAGGTAAGCTTCATACGAGCTGTTTATATTTAAGGGCTAAAACTTATGTCTAACAACAAATATACTCATTTAATTTTGAACGCAATAGATGAATATTATAACTTAACAAAGTTTAGAGAATATAAAGGCGCATGTGGGAGCTAAAGGTGAATCGGGTTTTAGCTAAGGATATTTCGTAGTCCGGATCTGCTTAGGTGGAAATCGAAATCATTGATCATATTATTGGTCAGACGAAGCATCCTACAAATAGGTTCACCGCATCCATAGTCAGTGCGATGATAGTTGAGATGGAAGAGAGGCACATACCTAAGGTTGCCTGAATTGTAGGCTTTAACCCTCCGATGAGTGAGAAGGTCCCTAGGGACCTTTTTGCCTTTTCAAACTGAAATTACTCCTACTTCGGCCACTACAACCCCCCGTCCCCCCAAAGTTACTCTGTATTCCAAGAGTATTTTGTTGCGCATCTTTTGGAAATAATCAAGCCGATCGGATCATTACTTTAGGAGTTATTGAGGTTTTAGTGAGAATAGTACGCGGACGTGTGAATAGGTCCGTATGGTCCTTGTACTGAATTTCACTAATAAATGCATGTTTTTGGGCATCATTATAATTTTTTTATTGTTTCAACACATAATTTACTTGTTCTGAACACAAAGACCTAAACTCAAAGACATTAGGGATGATGGTAAAAACAAAAAATTCTAAGAAAAATTCGAAGACATGAACTTTATTGCCTTCAAGGAAAATCACAATATTCTAATTTTATACTACTAGCAATAAGCCAGTTCTTACAATTTTTTTGTTCTTAGTATTTTGTTCTTAGTATTTTTTGTTCTTAGTATTTTTGTTCTTAGAATTTTTTGTTTTTATCATCATCCCTAATGTCTTTAAGTTTAGGTAGACGTACGAAAGAGTATAAAAGAAGTTGTAGTTTCGTAAACCAAATCAGTGAAAGTTTAGTCAGCGAAGAGTAAAATCGTGTGTGATAGAAACAAAAATATAAATATGGCAGATGCAAGTAATTTGGACGTTGCTGAAATTGCTGTACGCCGTAGTACACGTTACCAGCAAATGACTGCGGATGAAAGGCTATGCGGAAGGGGATATAGCGTTATGCTCATACGTGCCGAAAAAAAATAAAGTGGTGAACGTGCTCTCCACAATGCACTACACCTGCCTCGTTGACGAGCAAACCGAGAAGCGGAAGCCCTATGCCATATTAGATTACAACGCCAACAAATGCGGCGTTGATACCATGGATCAAATGCTAGGCACTTACAGCTGCAAAAGAGCAACACAACGATGGCCGTTGGCCATGTTTTATAATATGCTGGACGTCGCTGCATTTGCTGCTTTTACGATTTACAACGAAATGAAGCCTATAAAAAGGAGTGACAGACGGCGGTCGTTCTTGTTACTGCTAACGAAACAATTGGCCATACCAAATATCGAAGAACGTGCCCTGAACAACCATATAACCTCATATCCAAGGATACGCAATGCGATGGAAGCATTCGATGTCAGGGTAAGAAAAACATCTTCAAATTCAAGAATAGAATATATATTTATTTGTTTTTATTTTTCTTTTCATTTCAGGTATTACCAAGACCGATGGAAAACGCGGGCACACTGCTTCGGCTGCGGCAATGCTGTTTGCGGAGAACATAGCACACTTTTACATCGCTGCAACACTTGCGCACAGGGCGGGGGACAAGAAGTACACGCTCAACAACAATAATTTTTAAACTTTTTTATAATAGTCTTAAGAAAATTCAAGTAAAAAAAAAAAAAAAAAATTAAAAAAATTTAAAAAATTATTTTTGTATGTAGAATTTAGTTATAAACAATAAAAACAAAAAAAAATTAAAAAAAAAAAATTTTTTATATAAAAAAACATGATTTACAAAAAAGGTCCGTAGGGACCTTTTCACACGGCCGTGAAGTTCAGAACTGTCACTCATCGGAGGGTTAATAAGGTTAGAGCAGTGTGAGGCTGTTAATAGTTCTGCCTAGTAGTTGATGAAGAAAGGGAACATCGCAACTACTAAACGTTTTTCAAGAGTTTGCTTGTCAATCAATATCAAACGATCAGCATAAGGAAGTAAATTGAAACTGTCGGGTAATTTTAAAAAACAACAAAAATTGTTCCCTCTAGAATACTCTACTTTTTCCTGTTGATCATTGTTGATCCAGATAATTTTGGCTTAATGCTGATAATTCATGAGCAGAAAGAGCACTTTAAGGCGATTAAAACTTGGTATTGATATGATAATTATATCAAGGTTTCGAAGACAAAAAAAAAAAAAAATATGTGCTCGTTTCATAGCTGGATTTGAATATTTTTATTAACAAAAAATTAAAGTAATGCTGTTCGTTACATGTACAATATAAGAGATACAGCGTATAACTTATGTTCTAAAATGTATTAAATGCTAATCATTGGGTCTGCACTGCGAAGAATTCTGTGAAGTTGTTCATAGCTTCTTTTGAATACATACAAGCATTAACATCGAACATTAAATTATTCTGTATTTTTTTTTTTTTTTTAATTTTATTGAAACTTAAGAGTTAAACATAGAATTGATTAAAATTTAAACTATAATAAAAGGCACTTAAATAAAAGCTACACAAGACAACTAAAAGAAAAAGGATTTAAACATATTAACGATTTTCGAATATGAGCAGCAGCAGCAGCAGCAGTTAAGTGTCCTTAATTTATAGGCATGCAAATCTAAAGATAGCTAAATAAATATTTCAATGATGTGAAAATGCAAAACGGCAATTATAACGGCTGTTTGTACCAAAACAGAATAAACTCAGACCCAGAGCACCGTGTTGGAGTCGTCGTTGGAGAGTGTCGAGAAACGTTGTTGAAACTTGCTTGCGGCACTACTGTAGCTTTTCGCAGGTGAGTCCCAGCGATGTTGCATATCGGGCGTGGTATTCAAAGGCACGCCTACCACATTGGTTGGATGTGTCGTTGTTGTGGGCGTAGATGGTGGTGGTGGTGCTGGTGGTGGTGCTACGGCTTTTAGTGTCGAGTTACGACTATCGACGTGAAAATCTAGCCCACCTAAACTGTTGGCCTCCATAGCTTCATTCATTTCATGCATTGCTTTGCCACTATTGCCCAAACTATGACGCGTGGAAATCATTGTGGAGCTCAATGGCACACCGATGTCTTGGAAAGAGCTTATCGAACTGAAACCGCTCTCGTCTTCTGTGGTGGAACCCAATTGCGGAATGGGTTTGGGTGCTGAGTGCATGTGTGGTGTCGTTGATGAGAAGGGCGAGTGCTCCTCGTCAGTTTCCAGTTTCGATGAGGAGGATGTCGAATGCACTGAGCTGTCAGTGGAACTGCGTAGTGATATTCGCGACTCACGCATGTTCATGGAACGCAAGAATAGCATCTCGGCGGCAGTGGCGGGGGCGAGATTATTTTTATGTCCAGCTGATGTCATTCCAGTGCACGAATCGGATCCAGCAGTATTTGTCATGGTGGAGTTGAGCAAAGGTTGATGCAGTGTCAAGATCGAAGCATTGGTTGGTGTTTTGCTTAAACGTCCCATGCCTACGATCGGCAACGAGCTGCGATGCTGTGTCAGATCAGGCTGTTGCATGGAGGTGTTGAGCAGGTTGTGTATGGTGCGTGAGAGCCGAAAGGCTTCCTGGTTTAGCTTGTCTTCGACTTCGGCAGCAATGCAGCGATCTTTGCACTCTTGCATTCTCTTGGGTGAACGCCGCCTGCAAAATGAGAGAGAGAGAAAGGGAGGGAGTGTGTGAGAAAGAAAATTAAAACATACAAATTTTTTCTCATTCTTACCAGGTGTAGTCCTTGAAGGCATTGTAATTCTTGCCTGACGCTATGATGTCATAGAGCTGATCATCCACGCTGCTTTTTGTGAGCTTAGTTTTTTTGGGCGTAGTTTTTGCCACGCCTATTGTAGGCGTCTGTTTTAAATCAATTAAATTTGTGCTACTCCGTGTCCTCAAGCAAGCACTTTGCAATTGTTCGTAGTTGCGGTCTGAGCATTTCTCAAGACCAGCATTGCAGTCGTCGTCGTCGTTATTGTCACCGGCAGCTGCTTCATCGTAGACGTGGTACATGCTTTTTGACCGTGTAATTTGTTCTATGCCATTGTTGTTATTTTTGTTGCGGTTGAGTAGCTGTTGCTGTTTCTGACTGTGGTAGCGATCGAGAAATCGTGCTACCTCCTCCATGACCGCGCGGTACATAACGCAACTAGTCTCCACCTGTTATTCACAATAAAAAGAAGCAGAGAGGGAGGATGAGAGAAACATATTAAAAAAAATTTTATAATAAAATATAAAATTTGTAGTTTTAAATAGGGATCGAAAATAACGATCAAAAGAAAAGAAAATAAATAAAATTTTATGATCAAAAGATCATTTATAAAAAGTTAGCGAAATCGTTACAAATATTTCACAATCATTCTGATTTCGGAATCCGATTTGGTTGCGAAATCGTAAAGAGTATCTTATGAAGGGGATGACATGACTTCGTAACGAAACGTCGTAACGAGTCTTAACGAAAATGTTACGAAAAAGTTACGATTTCGTTCAGACAGTTCGAGGACTATATTGCTGGGGATAAGGATATATAAGGACTTATATTGCTGGTGATTTAACTCCAACTAATGTGAACCAGACTCAAGAAATATATTTAATCGACAGCCTCTCCGACAGTATCGACGTACATTAAATAAATTCTATTTTTAATTCCTTACATAAAATGTTGGATCTTATCTATATTAGTTCAAATATTAAATTTAATATCTCTGAATGTCTTTTTTCTATCTCGAAACCATGTATGCATCATAAGCCACTCATTATTGATTTAGAATTCTATAAATATGTTGACGGTCTTGCAATTACAATTCTTTTCTTAAAATGCGCAAATGCGTTAGCGGTCCCATTATGTTTAATTTTTAATAAGTCTCTGTCTGAGGGTAATTTTATAAAGCATTGGAAATTGCATCTATCTATCACCCCTATTTTTAAATCGGGCAATAAAAGTAATGTTGCCAACTACCGACCGATTTCCAAATTATCTAACATCTCAAAACTCTTCGAAAAAAATTATGAAAGCCAAACTTAGTTTCTTAATTAAACGGTACATTTGCCCTGAACAACATGGATTTGTTGCTGGTCGGTCAACTGTGTCAAATTAAACTATTTTCTCTGAGTGCTGTGTATCCTCTTTTGAACTTGGTCATTAAGTTGATGTGATCTACAACACAGACTTCTCAAAAGCATTCGACAGAATTTCGCATAAACTTTTACTCTTGAAATTATCGAAAATGGGTTTTCATTCGTCGTTTTTTAATTGGATTAATAGCATCTTTGTGTAAAGCGAACGACACGTCGAGTTTACGAAGCCTTCGCTGGAAAGCCAAGAGTCAGCTGTTTTTGCTTGATGTGAAAATAATGTCGTGCATAAACGAGAACAGCTGATCCAGTAAAGAACAATAACGTAACTTTAGTATGAAATTGGCTTTGTGTAACAAAAAAATTACGAACGAAATGTCAAAATTTGACGATTAGTAAATTGTCATCGTTGTGCACATTTTTAAAATGGAAGTTGCTATGAAGAAAAGGAAAATAGAATATAATTTATTTTATGTATTTAATCGGCCTTTTTTATTGTGTAATTAATTACACAATTTTAACAAATAAAATTCACATAAATATACCATTAATATTAACACCGAACTTCACATAAAAACATCAAGAAATTTCAAACATTAAATATTAAAATAATTTAATTTGTAAAATTAATATCGATTTGAAGCTTGCGCGTCTGTCATCTTTCACTGTTTTTATGTTTTATTAAATATTTGTAAATATGAGCGCAGTTGTCCGTGTCAGTTTTGTAGTTCAGGCGTATATTTGTTGGTGTATTAATAATGTGGAGCATCTCTATCGTGTACCGTCTCGCGTAATTTTTCTCCTGCTGCAGTATTTTTGTATTTTCTAAATCAGGAGAGTGACCGCTCTGAAGACAGTGGGCCGCAAGTGCTGTTTTGTGTTCATGAAAAGATTTAAGGTCCGATTTGTGTCCTGAAAGTCTTGTTTTAAGTTTTGATTTTGTTGTACCAACACATACTTTTTTGCATATGTTGTACTCGTCACCCTTGCATTGTATTTCGTAGATTAAATCGCATTTGTCCATATCATCTGTTTTGCTTTTAATTCTGCTGTGGAGAATTTTTAATGTGTTATTTGTTTTTGGTGCAAGTACGTAGTTGTTATTGTTGTAAATATCTGATTTTTTAAATTTCTCAGTGAAACCAGCTACGTATGTTATTCCTTTGTATATTTTGGGTTGTGAAACTTGTTCGCTGTCAGTATAACTGGTGTTATTGTTATTATATATTTTTAATAGTCGGTTACGGGGGTCCTCTGGTAATCCGATCCGGTAATTTTTTTCGATTTTTTTTTTCATATTTCTATTGCTCAGATACTCAAAAACATTTTCCCAAAAGGGTTTTTCAAAATTCGAAATAGTTTAGGAGATACAGGCATTTTTGTGTAGGTATGTTTTCGTCAAAATAACGCATCAGCAAAGTTGTTTATTTGCCTGCAGTCATTAGTCGAAAATTCTGTGGAATTCTTCCAAAATATGTATTGATATTACAAAATATACACACACAGTATGTATACATGCAGTATGTATACATGCATGTTTTGATTTAGGGGTTGAAATGATTTTGAGCCCAGGTGTTCACATGAAAGAAGCAAACGAACGAGATTCAGTTTATTTTCGAACGCTGAAAGCTACGCGTGCGCGATAACTGCTGTTGTAAAATAAAAGAAAAATCGTTTTGTGTTTTTTTTTTTGCTATGGATAAAAAAAGCCACCCAAACGCGCCGCGTAAGTACGCGTATCGAACAAAAAAGAGGCATTTCCGTGGAAACCAGCACTCCCAAGTAGAGGACACCGACTTTGCCAGCACATCGGCCAAAAAATTGAAGAAAACGCAAGACAATGAAGTCATCATCGAAAACAACCTCCAGTTCTGTTTCTTGGAATTTTTTTCATTTTTCCAAACGCTTGCTGCTCTGGTTATCTGCGCCCAATGTAAACAAAAAATTCGATTTGGAAAAACATGTTTGCGTGGAGTCGGCTTCAAAGTGAGTCTGCAGTGCCAATGTAAAGCTACACAGTATATTAATTCTTCGCCGGTGGTCGGTAAATCTTTTGTTGTAAATCGCCGGTTGATATTTGCCATGAGATTGCTTGGAATAGGGAGAGAAGGTATTAATATGTTCTGCGGATTAATGGACATATGCCAAGGATTGTGCCTTGATGCGTACTATGGCACCTTGAAAAACATGCATGTGTCTGCTAAAGCAGTTTACAAGCAGTGCCTGTTGAATGCGGTTAAAGAAGAGCAGGAACAGCAGAAAGAAAAAAATCCTGACTGTGACTCCTCATTGCTGACCGTTTCAGGGGATGGCACCTGGAAAAAACGGGGATTCTCGTCTCTTTTTGGTGTCACTACGCTCGTCGGTAAACATACCAAAAAAGTGGTTGACTCCGTTGTCAAATCAAGCCTTTGCCAGGCATGCAAAATGTGGGGAAAAAAAAATGACTCTGCAGACTTCGAAGAATGGTACGAATCGCACCAGAAAACATGCACAAACAACCACAGTGGGAGTGCGGGCAAGATGGAGGTAGATGCCGTGAAGGAAATGTTTGCCTCATCGATCGAAAAATATGGCATAAAATATGAAAAATATATTGGCGATGGCGACAGCAAAACCTTCAAGGCCATTATAGACCTTGATCCGTATAACGGCGACCCCGTTGTCACAAAAAAGGAGTGCATCGCTCACGTGCAAAAACGCATGGGCACACGGCTGCGCAAGGCCAAAAAAGAAAACAAAGGCATCGGTGGAAAAGGCACTGGCAAACTGACAGACAAAGTCATAAGCGAGCTGACTACTTACTATGGACTTGCTATTCGACGTAATAAGGACTCTGTGGAAAACATGAGAAAAGAAATATGGTCAACATATTATCACAAAAGTTCAAGTGATAGTAATCCACAACATATGTATTGCCCACCTGGTGAGTCCAGCTGGTGCGCCTATCAAAAGTCAGCAGCAGAAGGCTCATTAGCCTCATTTCACCACACGTACGCCCCACTTGATGGAAAGGTTCTGCAAGTAATGAAGCCCATATACGAAGCGTTATCATCCGACGATCTACTCAACCGATGCACTGGAGGTGAAACGCAAAATTGTAACGAATCGTTCAACTCGCTTTTGTGGACCTTTGCGCCGAAACATATCCACTGTGGTGCTACCACAGTCGAAATCGCAAATTTTCTGGCAACCTGCATTTTCAACGAAGGCTTCACAAGTATTTTAAAAATAATGTCAACAATGGGTATTGTCATCGGCCCACAAGCCGAGATGTATGCTGAATCTCGCGACGGAAAACGACTTCAACGCTCAGAGCTAAAAACGTACGCATCATCGAAAGAGGGTCGCACAGCCCGCAGAGCTCAAAAAGCCATGGAAAACTCGTTTTATGAGATGGAGGAAGGCACACTTTATGGGGCTGGAATTGCCGATTAATATTCGTAAGTATTGTATTAAAAAAATATGTGTTAATGTCATTTGTGTGCCTCAAAATTGAAGTCAAAACTTTAAACGCGTTTTTCTCGAAACCATGTTTTTCAAAATTTTGCGCACGATAACTCAAACAGTTTTTGACCGATTTTGATATATGAGGCATGAAACGACGCAGAATTTACGCCGCTATAGCCCCTACCTCAAACTTGCCGAAAAAATAATGTTTACTATTTTTTTTCTACACTAGACTACAAAAAAAAAGGTCGAAATTCGATTTTTCATTTTCAAAGTGGCGGCTCCCCCCCTAAAAAAATTTTTCGATTTTTGTTTCCGAGGTAGGGGCTATAGGGACATTCATTCTAAGTAACTGAATATTTTTTTTTTTTCCCACCTTTTTTCCGGAGAACCTCGTTACCAGGCCGAGAACTTTCTGAACGGTCCATAAATTCACTTTTTAATAAATAAATAAACTTTTTTTTTAAATAAATTAAGCTACCCAAATCAAAAAACGGAACTAAAATATCTTTACTCGTTCTCTTTCCACAATATTTTGAAAAAAGGCTAAAATTTGGCATAGATTACCAGAGGACCCCCTTAATAGTGTGTTGTGGGAAATCGTTGTAGAGCAGTATTCGCTTTATCCGTGTTATATTGTCATTGTGGAAGATTTCATCGCTTATATTAAAAACCCTGCGAATAAAGTTGTTAGCAGTGTTGAAAATAATTTTTTTCCAGCAAACAAGTGAAGCTCAAAATGACGACACACACTGCAACAATTCGAAAGATTTACGGACTGCCGAAAATTCACAAGAACAATGCACCGCTACGCCCCATTTACTCTTCGTTTAATTCTCCTTGTTACGCACTCTCAAAATACATGGTAAATATCTTAAAAACCCTGACAATAGACTCCACATACAATATAAAAGACGCCATGGAATTTAAAAACAAAATCAACAACACATATATATGTGCAGACGAAGAGATGGCTTCATTTGATGTGGTTTCCCTCTTTCCGAGCATACCGGTAGAGCTTGCTATCAAAACAATTGAGCGACAGTGGGACAAAATCGAACAACAAACAAATATTCCAAAAAAGCTTTTTATGGAAATACTTAGATTTTGTATTAAAGAAAATAATTACTTTGCATACGATAGCAAAGTTTACTGCCAATTAAAAAGGATGCCAATGGGGTCGCCGATTTCACCAATAATTGCAGACATTGTAATGGAGGATATTTTGGATAAATTCATGGACAACAAGAATCAAAAACCTAGACTGCTTACTAAATATGTAGACGACATATTTGCCATAGTCAAAACAAATGAAATAGGCAACACATTAAACGCATTAAACAAGTGCAATGGCCACATAAAATTCACGAAAGAGGAGGAACAAGATGGACAAAAAAAACAAGATGGTACAAAAAAATCAAAACTTAAAACAAGACTTTCAGGACACAAATCGGACCTTAAATCTTTTCCTGAACACAAAACAGCACTTGCGGCCCACTGTCTTCAGAGCGGTCACTCTCCTGATTTAGAAAATACAAAAATACTGCAGCAGGAGAAAAATTACGCGAGACGGTACACGATAGAGATGCTCCACATTATTAATACACCAACAAATATACGCCTGAACTACAAAACTGACACGGACAACTGCGCTCATATTTACAAATATTTAATAAAACATAAAAACAGTGAAAGATGACAGACGCGCAAGCTTCAAATCGATATTTATCTTACAAATTAAATTATTTTAATATTTAATGTGTGAAATTTCTTGATGTTTTTATGTGAAGTTCGGTGTTAATATTAATGGTATATTTATGTGAATTTTATTTGTTAAAATTGTGTAATATACATTAAGTATTTATTTTTTTTTTTAGCATGATGATGACTCTCAGCGAGAGTCGAAATATAGCGAAATAAATTTGTTAAAAAGATAAAAATCTTTCAATGCACGGCCAAAGCCCAATTTTCAATTAATTACAATATAATTTATTTTCATCTAAGAATACACAAATACTTTATAAATTTTTAGTAAAAAAAAAACAAGTGAACAATTTGAATTGCTGGAAATGGAAAAGAATCCAGAGCTGGCAAAAGGCACTCCAGTCTTTGGTGCAATCGTAGAAAACATTTATAATATTATTTCATTTTCACAGTACATAAATCCTTAAACTGAATTTGCAGCAAAAGTAAACAAACAATTATCCAATAACCAAAATAAACTAAACAGCTGATGAAAAAAATGTTGCCACCTATTAAAAATTGCTTGTAATAAGTATGAAATGTTTAAGGGTCTTGTCAGTTTACGCAATATGCTAACCTTTTACAATCCGGTAATGATGTTTTTGACAAGTACTGACGTTAAGAGTATTTGAACAACGTAAGCAACGTAACAGTAGACGACGAGATAAGGAAAAAATACACCAAGCCAATTTTGTCCGATATCGTACGAAAACGAACGAGGCTTAAGACGAAGGCTTCGTTTTACACAAAGATGCTATAAGTCTTATTTGCATGATAGAACGTGTTTTGTTAGTATAAATAATGTAAAATCATTTGAATTTATAGCTCAGGTGTTTCTCAGTGTAGTATCCTAGGACCCTTGTATGACCTCAGACTTTTTCGTAAAATGTCCTCCTCGTCTGACATTGCTGATCTGCAAGCGGACATTACAAGAGTCGTGACCTGGAGCCAAAGTAATGGCCTTGCATTAAACTTTGCAAAATGTTTTCATTTAACACTCTTTTAACTCACGTTGAATACATTACCCACTGAACCATAAGCGAAGGTTTTGAGTAAGGTGAGAGTTTTGCGAACGTTTTTGGTTAGAATTTTTTTTTTTTTAATATTTTCTTTTTTATTTTGTCGCTTAAAAGTGCTTGTTATAAAAGATTAAATTCGTGAAAGCTTTTCCCATAAAGAAAAATTGTGCATATTTTGCGAAATTCATTTTTGTATCATTTCAGTAGGTAAGACTTTCTTGTAAATTAACCATTTTTTGTTCATAAATGAGTTCGGAAATGAATCATTTATGTTTCTTTTTTGCAATCTGAAATGAGTTCAAAAAAGAATAATTTTCATATCAGTAGGAAACAATTTCTCATAAACGAACCATTTTTTGTTCATAACTGAGTTCACAAATGAATCATAAATGTTACTTTTTATATTCTAAAATCAGGTAAATAAAGGAACTTAAAATGAAAATGTTAACCTTCGTACAAACGTCATATGAACTTTTTTACCAGTGCGAGATGGATGTACTGCTACACGTATGCATTTCAACATTTAATTAATTTTCAACATTTCAACATATTAAATTCAAAAATCAAAAATTAAAATCAAGCCCAAATAGAATGAAAACCACGAAAACATTCCATGCAAAAATGTAATCAAATAAAATCCCCAATTAATAACTTAACTATATTGATATTTCATATATAATTTGGAAGTTTGTCAAATTGGAAAAGAATCACGCCTTGTCCCCTTTGAAACATCAATATCATGAACAACACAATGCGTGAATTCCATCCCAGGTATATTAATCCTATTAACCCAATGATTAATATGATCTCTAATTTTAGTAATAATCATTTCTTCTTTAACAAAAGATCGATATGTAATTATAAATAATATTATTATGCAATAATAAAATTTATAATTCAAAAAGGTTATTTTTTATAACTCATTATTGAACAAAAAACGGTTTGTTTTTGAGAGGCAATTCAGTCCAAAGATTGATACAAAAAGGGTTAAATTTCGTTTCGGTTTTTTACAAAAGAATTTTTGTATGGTTCATTTTCGAACTCATTTCCGAAGAAAAAACAGTTTGTTTCTGAGAGGCATTTTCGTCCGGCGATTGATTCAAAAAGGGTTAATTTCCGAGTGCCGAAAAATAATTTTTATAGTTCTTTTTTTAACATATTTCCGAACAAAATTTGCGAACAAAAAAAGGTTCGTTTTTGAGAGGCATTTTAGTCCGACGAATGATATAAAAAGGGTTCATTTATGAGTGCCGAAAATGAACGTTTCTACCCGAAAAGGTTCATAAATGAATTCAAAAACGGTAGTTTTGGTTCACTGGGTATCTAACTCATACTTCTTATCTGATTCAGAAATCCTATCAGTTCCTACATATCGCGATTTGGGAGTTATTTTCGATTCAAAATTTACATTTAGTGACCATGTCAATTTTTTTATTCCTAAAGCTTACTCTTTATTGGCCTTTATACGTAGAAATAGTTTTGAGTTTTCGGATCCACATACTCTAAATATGTTGTTTAGTGCGTTTGTGAGGTCGAGACTTGAGTATGCGTCTATTATTTGGTGCCCTTTTTATGCCTCAACGTCTTTTAGACTTGAGAAAATACAAAAAAATTTTACAAGATATGCTCTGCCGTCTACAAACTTTCATGATCCGTTGCCACCTTACAGTACACGCCTTTTGCTTTGACGACTTAAATCTTTGGAATTAAGTCGAAAGATATCGTCCCTTTTATTTATACATGACATAATTTCTGAAGCAATTGACTGTCATAATTTATTAGCGCTTATCTCGTTCAATATTCCGTTAAGACATTTACGTAACTCTAAACTGTTTTATGTAAAAACTTGCAAAACAAATTATGCTATGAATGAGCTAATTACAAGAGCTTTGTCTCTTTTTAATGAATTGTGTATCTCGCACGAATTTGATATGTTTGGTCATAAAGATATTATTAAAAATTTATTTATTTTCTTAACATAATTATATAAGTATTCTTATTATTATTATACTTTTGGTGATAAATTATCAGTAATTGTAGTGTGTAAGGATATATGCATCTAAAGACTTGATGATTAATTAAATAAATATTTGCTTTAAAGAAATTGTAACGATTTCTCGAAATAGTTACGAATTAATCGGAATTTCGACAAAGTCATCAACTATGGTTTGCTGGGTACATAAATGTACATAAAAGTGCTTGGCGAAGTGGGCGGGGTTCTGCAAGTAAATGTGTATGCAACTATTGTTAACAGAATCTATAAGCTTAAGAGAACATTTTTTTTAAATGGTGTCATCACAGAAGTTTTAAGAAAATGAATATATTTTGGTCCCTATCTACCACAAAAGGCGTTTTGAAAAATTAAAAAAAAAAATATATACTTAGAAATAGTTTTTAATAAACTATTGTTTTTGTTATGGAATGAGCCATGGGGGGGGGGGGGGGGGGTTGGAATATCATGTAATATGATATATTTACATATTTAAAAGAAATGACAACTACAAAAACTCAAAGAATAAAATAAAAAAACCAACAATAAGAAAATAAAAAAAAACAAATGCATCACTAGAGGTTTGTAAACCGTCAGCAAAAAAAAAAACACAAAAACTCGAAATGATCTGTAGTTAAATTTGCGCTAGTTGGTTAAACAAGCAACGTAACACTTCAGTGTACAATTGTAAGCGGTTCAAATGCAACAGTAGCAAGCAGCAGGAAGTTTGGCGAAAAAAAAAACAATAGAGAAATACACAAATCGTAAACAGAGCCAGCAAAGTTAAACATATGGCTAAAAGCAACAATGATAAAAACTAAAGTAAAACACCGCCAACAACAATAAAAACTAAAGTAAATGCCGACTAGTGCAGCAGGTTGTTGGCGGAGCGTCATAATGGCAAAACAGTCGACAGTCAAAGCATATCAGAAGGAAAAAAAAAATCAGCTATTAAGCTGCCGTTAACTTAAATTTATGTGGAGCTGCAGATTAATAGTGACTGCTGGTTTGGCAATGTTTGCCCAACCTAGTGGGTAGATAAGTGCGGCGTTTTTTCAAAAATTTGCAAAATAAATAAAACTGGCTAAATGAGTTTTTTTAACAGGAATCCTAAAATGCAACAACATGTGTGGGAGAAGGTTATGAATGATGTATGTGCGACATAGATTCTACTGATCTTACGCCAAAAATATGTAATGTGCGAAGAATTTGGAATGAAAAACTATTAAATCACGTACTTAAATACCGTCACTCTCTCATGACTAAATAACGGTTCGCTACCAGCATTTTTCCTACGCATCACACTCAGTGAAAGCTCACCTAATTTTGGTATCATTTTTCAATAACAAGATGTTATAATAGCTCACACGCACGCTCCATAAACCATAACTTAAACATTATAATTAAATAGACATCATTAAGTGGTTTTTTTTTTTGTGTTTGCACTATAAAATATAGGTAATAAAAAAAACATGGCTGGAAAAAATGAATAAATTTAATGGTTTAGCATACGAACGTTTATGTTAACATTGCTTTTCAATTAATCACCAATAAAAATTAATTGAATAAATCAATTAAATTATTTAATGATACAACTATTTAACTGTGTGTGTACTAAAATAATAAAATAAAAATGTAGGCTCTAAAAATACGCCAACGCATTTACATATACATATGTCGAAAGTAAGACAAAAACGAAAGACTTAAGAAACGAACTTGATTGCCGCTGTTAAAAATCAGCGAAAGCTTTTTCATGACTTGCTCTGAACAAGTTATTCTTAAGAATAATTTTACGCAGACACACACACACACACACACATTCCTACAAAATGAAAGTTCGAATATAGAATAAAAAGAGATAAACGAAAATAGCTGCAAGCAAAAATCTCTATGTTGGCTGACTTTTTGACCTCGCTTATTCTTATTCAAGCTGTTGATTTCAATTTCCATGGCAAATATTGTAGAAAAGAAATTCTTTAGCCAATACAAAGTCAAATATCGAGGTTATTGAAAATCGGTCGGCAGAATGCAAAGTTTGAAAAAAAACGCAAATTCTACGCTCTATTCTCAATGCATTAAATGGCATTCTCTGCTAATCATCGGAACTGCAATTAACTTTGCAAAATCTGCTCGTGTGCTTGTCGGCAACACACAAAACATCATGTCGACCAACACACAGCTTAGCAGTTAAAGTTGCAGAAATACACATTTACATGTTCCGTACCGACACATCTTCACTTCACTTTGCGAAAGTTAAGTTAAGAAGAAACACACAAAAAAAAAAAAAACAGTGTCAAGAAGAGACTGTTTAAAAATAATTACACACAGTAGCATGGAATAGAGTCGTTTCTAAAGCATTAATTAACACTTCTTGACTGAGGAGGTATTTAAAAAAATAATTATTCATTCAAAATAAAACACTTAACATACACACACACACAAACATTAAAATTTTGCCAAAAGCTGTTTAACGTTCAACTGAAAGTCTCAATCTTTTATTATTACGGTTTATCAAATAGTTCCAAAAATATTTGAAAAATTGGAACAAAGTCATCAAATGCAGCTTGAAGTATACATGTTTTTTTTTAGACTAAAATTAACCTTAATCAACTATTTACAGATTAATTTTGGTTGTGCATTAAATTGATAAATACGCTCAAAAATGCATCTGTTTGTTTTCTATAACAATTTCTTGCTTATGATGTGAAGCAGGTATAAATAATAAGCATAAACTTTCTACCTTTTAAATTCAACTTTCTTTAGATATTTATTGAAAGGTCGATTAATACCTACCTACGAGTATTGTTCGGGTCAAGAATTTCATTAAAATATTTCAGCATGCGTCATATCAGCATACGAGTGCTCATAAATTATGATATTATTTATACTTCACTTTCTGTTCATTCTTGTAAAGTGGCCAAGATTTACAAATCTAAGACTCTACACAGGCTTCGTTAAAAATGAACAATTTTCGTAGTCGAACTCTAACAGATTCACAATTTAAAATTTTCGAATTTGCATTTTTTTTTTTGCTTAAAAATCATTCAAATGATTTCAAATCAAATCAAATCAATCGACATCCTCAGGAATGGAATTGGAAAACAAGTCGTCAATTCCATTCCAAGAATTGTAATTCGTAATTGAATTTTTCAATTCCTCAATTCCTCAGGAAAATAATTGGAAAAATGGTCAATTCCATTACGGAATTGTAATTGGTAATTGAATATCTCAATTCCTCAGGAATTGGTTTTTTAATTTAATTTAATTTAATTTAATTTATTTATTTATGCTAAGCCTTAAGGCTTTATAGCATTTTAAAAATTTAACAGGTTATTATACGTACACATTATTACAAATCATAATAGCATTATACACATTCATTTATATAATTATTTTAATATAACAATTAATATTAACTTACAACTCTATTCTGCTTGTTAACTTAACAAGGAATTGTTAAGGAGCTCTTGTTAATATTATTGTTATGTAATCTAAATGTTCATATTCTACAAAATCATTTACAACTCAAAAGTTCTGAAAAGCTCAAAAAGTTCACCACGCGTGGTGAGAATGTGAAACAGCATTCAATCGCCAGCTGATTTTTCGATGAAATTTTATTGTTTATTAATCAGCTAGCAAAATAAAAATGCAAAGAATTAAGGAGGGACATGACATTCGCGGCAGAGAAAACAAACCTCTTTTTAAAAATACATAACTCAGTCAAAAACAAACATTTTTCCAAAATTTTATTATTGTAGAGAATTGAACAAATTACAAGAAAAAAATTTAAAAAAATATATTTTTCACTCCAACATGGTTTTATAGAGCTCCAAACTGGCGGCAGAGAAAAAAACGGGGCCTCGTGGTTGCAGCGCTGGGAGTTGCAAAAATTGTCCGATCTGAACCAAATTGGCTATCGTATGACACGAGCTTTTTTTTTTAAATGTTTTTTCAATTTTTGGTGATGTTCCAAATATGAAAGTGTGTTTTTTTCGAAAAAAATATTGACTTTAAAAATTCATAAAAAATGGAAAAAAAAATGAAAAAAAGCTCGTGTCATACGATAGCGAATCAAGTTTAAAAAAATACAAAAAAAAAATTTCGTCAAAAAATGAACAAGCTAGTGCCGCAACCAGTACGAAAAACATGGTTTCGAAAAATTAAAAGTGCGCTCTCACTAATCCGGCTGTAACTTTTGAACCCGTAGGAATTTTTCCATAGAATCTTAAGAATATTTACTAAAATTCAAAATTATTAAAAAAAAAAAATTCCATTTCAAAAAACTGCGAATGTCATGCCCCCCCTTAAGTAATCTCAAGATTTTTTTTATTTAAAACACAAATCTACATTTTTTTAATAGCCAAACAAAGTTCGAGTGAGCCACGCAGGAGCAGCTCCTATTTTATATACAATTTTTGCCGGCATCACCCTCAACTTTATAACTTTATGTATATTATAATATCTGGTTTTTTCATTTTGGATAGAAATAAAAAAATATATAAAGATATAGATAGAATGAATGAATCATTATCATTTCGAAGACGTTTTAAATAGCGTCGTCGTTAAATTTTTTCCTTTCGTTGACCTTCTTCATTATCAAAACTTAAAAGACGTAAAAATTTATCCATTTTTCACAGTCTTATTTGTTTTAATTCAATACTATATTATAGTTTATATTATTTTTATTATTTGCACAGCAATTCTTTAGCTAAACACATAAATGTTGAGATTATGTTGTCGTTGTTAAGATACTTTCTGCAATTGACAAAATTGTAAAGAAAAGAGCTTTTAAATTTTCACCAGAATACGGAACATTAACAACTTGTTAATATTAACTATTTTGTTAATGTGGTGAACTTTGTTACGCTGGTAGAATACGGCTGTTAGTTTACTTAGTATTAAAATAAAAAAAAAACAAATTGCCATGCTAGAATGTTTAAGGTTGTATGTGTATTCCGGATGTCATCTTGATAGTTAATAGATCGATTGATTAGAGCCGTGCTCACATATGAAAGGCTAGACGGGCACGGTCAAGCTCCCTCATATGCCAGGCAAAACGGACGAGGTCTTGCTCTGGATTCTGTTGTGTGTAGATTTTTGTAAACAATGGCTAGAGTGAATCTCACACATGCAAGGCGTGAAGGACGGGGCCTAGCTCCTGCATATGCCAGACGAGGCGGACGTGGTCTTGCTCTGGATAACCATGTTTAATTTGATTCAGCTTGGTAGTAATACATTGCCAAAAATCGCCTGAAAAAAAATTAAATCCCTTGGTAGAGAATGATTCACATCAGCTGCGGTAGTGGAGATAATCTAATATGTTATGTTTAATTGAGTACATGGATTCATTTAAGGAAATTACAACTGAAACAAAATTAAAGTCACCACAAGCGCTTCTCAGTGGTTCATTTTGCAAGTAATTTGTTCTACAAAAGTTCATGTAAAGTAACTCAAAATATCTTCTAGGACGGAGAGGAATATTAAAGTAAATTTTACTCAATAAATATGGACTGCCTACATATCCATGTAAAAGCTTAACAATCCAACTCACATTAAGCATAACTCTGCGATTTTTTAAAGTTGGAAGATTCAAGAGCTGTAACCGATATTCATAGGGTGGTAGATGAAAATTAGTTCTGCAATAAAAATTGCTTAAGCAGAACAGAAGAAATTTTTTCTGAACCGTATCTTGTGCACCATATAATTGAAGCATATTCTAAGATAGGCCGCACCAGAGAAGTGAACAAAGTTTTAGTTATAAAGGGATCGTTAAACTCTTTTGCCCATCGTTTAATAAATCCTAGGGTACTATTTGCTCTATTTATTATTTTATTAATATGAATATGAATATGAATATGAATATGAATATGAATATGAAAGCGCAGCTTAGGGTCCATGGTAACTCCAAGATCAACGAAACTTTCTAGAAATTCTTATGTGTAATCACAAATTTTGTAGGTATGCCTGAGGAATGACTTACGCGAGAAGGTCAAGTGCTTATATTTTTTCATATTGAGATTTATGAGATTTATTTTACACCAGTTATGAAGATTGTTGATGTCAGTTTGTAAGGATACAGTGTCATAATAATTTTTATAAGAAAGAAATAGTTTGACGTCATCAGCATACATCAAGATTTTAGAATGCATTATTACAGATGGCAAATTATCATTTATGTAAAGTAGAAAGAGAAGGGGCCCGAGGTGACTTTCTTGGGGCACTCCCGAGATAACGGGAAACTCGTATGATTTCACAAGTTTAAATAAAACGGATTGTGTTCTTTCTTTCCACTTAGATACGATTCAATCCACCACACCAACTGAGTGGGAAATCCAACAAGAGATAATTTTAAAATTAAGAGTTTGTGATTTACAACGTCAAAAGCTTTGCTTTGCTCCGAGTAGATAACATCAGCCTGAAAACCTTTTCCAAAATTTTCTATAGTTTTTGATGTATATTCAAGTAGGTTAGTAACAGTAGATTTTCCAGAAAGGAATCCAGGTTGGCATGAAGACATCAAAGACTTAACACTATGTGTTAATTGTGATGTAACAATTGCTTCAAAAAAGCTTTGGCAAAACACTTAACTTCGCAATTCCACGATAGTTATCAATTACAGACCTGTTACCAGATTTATGTAACGGAATAATAAATGAGGACTTCCAGACAGCAGGAAAATAGCAAGATCTTAAAGAAGAATTTAAAAGTAAAGTTATAGGGGCTGCTAGTTCTTCGCAGCAGTATTTTAATATGCTGTCGGTACCGCTCTTATATGAAATTTTAAGATTTTTTAAGAATGATAAAGCTGTATTGGTATCAACTATTGGGAGACAAATATCCCCAGATTGAACATTATGGGGATAGTTCCCATTATCAAAAGAATGATGATGAATAAGTCGACTTGAAAAAGTTAGCAAAAAGGTTACAAATACTATTATCATTATCGGACTCAACATTATTATATTTCATAAAAGAAGGATAGGAATCAATCTTGCGTTAAGTATCAACAAAGCTCCAGAATGATTTTGCATCAGACCTAATGTTTAATTTTGCTTTTGTCAGGTAAATATTATAGTATTGCTTACACAGCTGTTGGTAAGTGTATTTAGTCGAAGTATAATGAAAAAAGTCACATAAGTTATTTGTGTTACTTGATATTTTTTATAATATTTCGATTTCAAGTTTCTCAATTTTTTTAATTCATTAGTATACCACACAGGGCCCGAAATCATAGAAGCTTTTCTTAGAGAAATAGATCTATGAAAGCAATTAATGATCGTTGTATTAAACGCATTAACAGCATCATCTAGATTTTGTGACGATAAACATTTTGTTTTAAGATTCAGTATAGATGACCAATTTGTATTGCACAAACTATTTTTCAAAATAACATAATTAGTGTTCTTTCGAACTTAAATTCGAAGACCGAGTAATTAGCTTGCTTTTGCGCAGATGGTTTAGGAAATTTAGACTGATTTCTATGGTCGGACACTGAGGTAATATTGCTCTCATCAAAAAATACCAAATCGAGCACACGGTTATTTTTATTCAAGTGACCGTTTAATTGGAAAAGACCATGACTTGAAAGCTCATTTAAAAAGTAATTGTCTAATGAAATTTCAGATGAAGATAAAAATATTGAAGAATTTTCGGAACAGCAGTTCCAAGAAACATTGGGCAGTTTAAAGTTACCAGTTATTAAAATATGATCATTAGGATGCAGCTGTAGGCAAACTTTACTAATAGAAAGCAAATGTTTGCTATAAACTTCCAAGTTAGAAAAGGGTGGGATATATGAGCATGTAATGTAGAGACTTAAGGAACCGTACTTTACATGAATACAACAAAATTCTATGTCTGCAGCTTCTAGGATATTTACTTCTTGTGAAAAATGTGTTGATTTGACTGCAATCAACACACCCCCACCGTTAGAGCAATTCCCAGGAATGGAGTTTCTATCTTTATGATACTCGTATATATTAAATTTTTTACACATAATTTCAGAATTTTAGGTGATAGGTTTTAGCCAAGTTCGCTGAAAGCAATGATATTATATCGAATGTTGTGACTCATAAAAAAGAAATTAATCAATTTAGTGTTAATGCCGCGAACGTTTTGATACAGGATAAGGAACTGAAGGCAGCAATCTAGTTAATTAAACATCAATTACAATTTCACAGCAATTGTAATTGGAGGTTACTGTAAATGTAATTGTAATTGTAATTGGATTACAGTAACCTTAATTACAATTGTAATTGGAGTAATTTGTAATCCAATTACAATTGTAATTGAGGTAACTTCCAATTACAATTCCTGTAATGGAATTGACAATTTCAATTACCAATTCCTGAGGAATTGAGATGTTCAATTATCAATTACAATTCCCTAATTGAATTGACCATTTTTTTCCAATTCCATTCCTGAGGAATTGAAAAATTCAATTACCAATTACAATTCCGTAAAAAATTGACTATTTTTTTCAATTCGATTTCTGAGGAATTGAAAAATTCAATTACCAATTACAATTCCTGTAATGGAATTGACGATTTTTTCCAATTCCATTCCTGAGGAATTGACATGACCAATTACCAATTCCTAATTCCAAGGAATTGGAATTACGACGGAATGAATTCCAAATGGAAACATTACAATCCATCTCTGGTAGCCATGTTTTTGCCAATAAATTGACTTTAACAAATCCGCTTTTTGCAAATCCTCTGACTGCTGTTTTCGCATCTCAAAAAGTTCATGCGTGGAAAATGATTTTCATCAAAAGAAGAGCGGGAGGATAGCAGTGACATAAGGATATTTTGAAGACTTTCCGAAACTCAACAACAACGATGGAATCCATAAATTAGAGAACCGTTGGAACACGTGTATTGCGCTTCTGGGCGAATATACTGAATAATAAAAAGCATTTTCAGCCATTATTATTTATATTCTATAAACTTTTCGTTGTGGCAGTGGCAAACTTGTTGAGGTGAGTGGCTGGCATACCATAAAACCCAGGTTCGAATCCCATCTGACACAGAAAGTTTTTTCAATTGAATTAATTTTTCTGTTCGGCCATCACCTCTATGCAGACAATGGCACACCTCAGAGAGTAAAAAGTGCCATGAAAAGCTTCTTGAGAACATAAGCCGTTCGGAGTCGGCATAAAACTTGTAGGTCCAGTTCTCGATCCTTTGTGTTCAAACAATTCACAACACGCACGGTCAAAGTCCTTTTAAGCGCTGAAATGGCCATTTCGTTTTTTCTTCTAGAAACTTTTTGAACAACCTGGTAAAAATAATCATTGAGTCGGAAGAAGATACTGAAGCCAATAAATTATTTTTGTTCAAATAAATATTATTTGTCTTTTTTCTTCTTCTTTATTTTCAAAAAGTTGGGGAACTTTCGAATAACACCTAACATACGAGAATAATATTCTTGAACACACAGACTGCCGAGCGTGGAGAGTTTTTTGCGTTTCACTTTTATATTTTACATCGTTTTTACTCCCTATTCCAATCCACTGTATTGCTGTAAACGTGGCGAAGGAAGCTTCGATTAAAAATGTCTCATTTTTCTGAATTTTAAGAGCATCTTAAAAGATATATTTTTCAAAATGCCAACCCGGCTTATCTCCAGCTCAAAGACATAAGTTGTGCGGTAACCTGCTAACCACATGTTTCTATGTGCCATTAGAAATAGGTTTTGTTTCAAATATATCCAATACTAAACTAAAGTCGTATCTATCTTACATTTTAAACTTGTTTTGTAAAACTTGTCGGTTTAGGCAGAATAGCAATAAAATATATAAAATTATGTTATACCTAACGAATTTTTGCCAATTTCGAGATAATTCAATGCTTTTTTTTTTGTATAAAAATATATTTCGCAACATAATATTTAAATGCTAACTCTTTCAACACATAGTATTTTAATGCTAGTCTTTTGAAAAAATAATAAAAGAAAATCTTAACGATCTTGAGGTGAAGTTTGTTTGTGAAGTTTATTGTACTTTGATGATTGAAAAAATACTCTTCAGAATAGTCAATTAAAATAAGTGTTCATACATACATTAAATTTTAAATTGCTAGTAGTTATTCAAACAAAACGAATTTCGGCTAATAACAGCTTCTTTTTCTGGTTAATTACATTTAAGGGGGTCCTCTGGTAATCTATGCCAAATTTTAGCCTTTTTTCAAAATATTGTGGAAAGAGAACGAGTAAAGATATTTTAGTTCCGTTTTTTGATTTGGGTAGCTTAATTTATTGAAAAACATACAAAATTTTGAAAAAGTGAATTTATGGACCGTTCAGAAAGTTCTCGGCCTGGTAACGAGGTTCTCCGGAAAAAAGGTGGGTCCAAATTGCGCACGATTCCAAGTGTAAACATCGTCTGAAAAAAAAATATTCAGTTACTTAGAATGAATGTCCCTATAGCCCCTACCTCGGAAACAAAAATCGAAATTTTTTTAGGGGGGGAGCCGCCACTTTGAAAATGAAAAATCGAATTTCGACCTTTTTTTTTGTAGTCTAGTGTAGAAAAAAAATAGTAAACATTTTTTTTTCGGCAAGTTTGAGGTAGGGGCTATAGCGGCGTAAATTCTGCGTCGTTTCATGCCTCATATATCAAAATCGGTCAAAAACTGTTTGAGTTATCGTGCGCAAAGTTTTGAAAAACATGGTTTCGAGAAAAACGCGTTTAAAGTTTTGACTTCAATTTTGAGGCACACAAATGACATTAACACATATTTTTTTAATACAATACTTACGAATATTAATCGGCAATTCCAGCCCCATAAAGTGTGCCTTCCTCCATCTCATAAAACGAGTTTTCCATGGCTTTTTGGGCTCTGCGGGCTGTGCGACCCTCTTTCGATGATGCGTACGTTTTTAGCTCTGAGCGTTGAAGTCGTTTTCCGTCGCGAGATTCAGCATACATCTCGGCTTGTGGGCCGATGACAATACCCATTGTTGACATTATTTTTAAAATACTTGTGAAGCCTTCGTTGAAAATGCAGGTTGCCAGAAAATTTGCGATTTCGACTGTGGTAGCACCACAGTGGATATGTTTCGGCGCAAAGGTCCACAAAAGCGAGTTGAACGATTCGTTACAATTCGCGATGCACTCCTTTTTTGTGACAACGGGGTCGCCGTTATACGGATCAAGGTCTATAATGGCCTTGAAGGTTTTGCTGTCGCCATCGCCAATATATTTTTCATATTTTATGCCATATTTTTCGATCGATGAGGCAAACATTTCCTTCACGGCATCTACCTCCATCTTGCCCGCACTCCCACTGTGGTTGTTTGTGCATGTTTTCTGGTGCGATTCGTACCATTCTTCGAAGTCTGCAGAGTCATTTTTTTTTCCCCACATTTTGCATGCCTGGCAAAGGCTTGATTTGACAACGGAGTCAACCACTTTTTTGGTATGTTTACCGACGAGCGTAGTGACACCAAAAAGAGACGAGAATCCCCGTTTTTTCCAGGTGCCATCCCCTGAAACGGTCAGCAATGAGGAGTCACAGTCAGGATTTTTTTCTTTCTGCTGTTCCTGCTCTTCTTTAACCGCATTCAACAGGCACTGCTTGTAAACTGCTTTAGCAGACACATGCATGTTTTTCAAGGTGCCATAGTACGCATCAAGGCACAATCCTTGGCATATGTCCATTAATCCGCAGAACATATTAATACCTTCTCTCCCTATTCCAAGCAATCTCATGGCAAATATCAACCGGCGATTTACAACAAAAGATTTACCGACCACCGGCGAAGAATTAATATACTGTGTAGCTTTACATTGGCACTGCAGACTCACTTTGAAGCCGACTCCACGCATACATGTTTTTCCAAATCGAATTTTTTGTTTACATTGGGCGCAGATAACCAGAGCAGCAAGCGTTTGGAAAAATGAAAAAAATTCCAAGAAACAGAACTGGAGGTTGTTTTCGATGATGACTTCATTGTCTTGCGTTTTCTTCAATTTTTTGGCCGATGTGCTGGCAAAGTCGGTGTCCTCTACTTGGGAGTGCTGGTTTCCACGGAAATGCCTCTTTTTTGTTCGATACGCGTACTTACGCGGCGCGTTTGGGTGGCTTTTTTTATCCATAGCAAAAAAAAAAACACAAAACGATTTTTCTTTTATTTTACAACAGCAGTTATCGCGCACGCGTAGCTTTCAGCGTTCGAAAATAAACTGAATCTCGTTCGTTTGCTTCTTTCATGTGAACACCTGGGCTCAAAATCATTTCAACCCCTAAATCAAAACATGCATGTATACATACTGCATGTATACATACTGTGTGTGTATATTTTGTAATATCAATACATATTTTGGAAGAATTCCACAGAATTTTCGACTAATGACTGCAGGCAAATAAACAACTTTGCTGATGCGTTATTTTGACGAAAACATACCTACACAAAAATGCCTGTATCTCCTAAACTATTTCGAATTTTGAAAAATCCTTTTGGGAAAATGTTTTTGAGTATCTGAGCAATAGAAATATGAAAAAAATGAAAAAAATCGAAAATTTCGGATTACCAGAGGACCCCCTTAACAGCGAGTAGGTAAAACTAAAAAATAAATAATATAACTTTTTTTAAATAATTAATATGTTCTGCTTCTTTACACATATGCTACTACATATGTTGAATTTTTTCTACAAATCAATAAATAAGCACACAGAAGGCAGTTAAAATGAAATTAACAAGAAGAGGGTTATTTTTTCAAAATACTGTACTTAGGCACAAAAGGAACAAGTTTATTGTTTCTCTCTCTCTCTCTTTATAAAGGCAGCGCATATTCGTTATAAGGCGCAAATAATTTTTGATCATAAATTATATACACATGTATGTGGCCACCTTTCGTGTCATTGCCAAATATAGCCTATTTTCTTTCAGGTTTTTATTAGTGTGCTGCGCACGAATAACAATTTGCTGCAAATTAAGCGTGAGAAGATATAAGAGCAAGTTAAAAAAAAAAATAACCGTAGAAAACAACGGCGCGTCGCTTCTGACTAGTAATTGCAGCATTGTGGCACCATTGGCAGCATTTAATCAAGGTGTTTACAAAAATGATCCAGCTATTGCATGCTACTTTAAGTAGCTGTAGCTTAAGTTAAGATAACAATTATTAAAGTGCAAAATATGACTCCACTAAAGAGCAAGTTTGTCGCTTAAGTCTTTTGTTAAACAGATGCAAGCAGGTTGCTAGCTTAAGTCTTTTGTTGAGATAAGCTTTTTTTCTCAAAATTTATAGTATTTTACACATTCTACTCACTTGTTTCAGTTGCCACTGCAAGGTGTCCACCTGGTTTTGCAACAATACCGCCTCAACATTCACGATATCCTCGTGCGGCTCATAGCTTGGACGATAATGATGCTGTTGTTGTTGTTGTTGTTCTGCTGCCAGCATATAATCGTCATTTAAAATTTTAGTCATCTCATGTTCCGCAGCTTCATCGGAGAGTTCAAAGTCCTAAAGTAAGGCAAGAAAAATATGAAATTATTAAAAATTTTCGCTAATTTTTTTGTTTAAATTAAATAAAAATGCTTACAATTAATTAATGCTAACAAGCGAAATAATTTCAACTTAAAATCATTGCAAAATACTTCCACCACACCAGTTATTGGTCTTAAACGAGCGCATTTTTGGCTAAAGCAAAGCGCAAAAAATATGAATTAGCTGCGGGT
Source organism: Coremacera marginata (assembly GCA_914767935.1). NCBI lineage: Eukaryota > Metazoa > Arthropoda > Insecta > Diptera > Sciomyzidae > Coremacera > Coremacera marginata. Next base: position 41,082,685 of record OU612047.1, on the reverse strand, counting down.
TAACGTATTTTATACTACTTTATGATATAACGTGTTTGAAATTATTGCAGCTTTTTAATTTGCCTGAAAATTGCTTAGAAACTGAAAAATTAATTTAGGAAATTTTTTTGTATGGTTTTAATCGTTTTGGCATTCTTTATAGTAATAGGCATAACTTTAACGCCCCATTAAAATATTTTTATGATTTAGCTTGTTGAATTTTGCTATTTTGGCAAACTTGATTTGTAATGTTAAATTAGTTTTCAGCTTTAGTATGACGAAGAATTTGAGCAACAAACACTTCGTACTCTATTTAATTTTTTTTTTGCTGTTGTTATTTCAGCACATTTTATGAAGTTGTTTTATTGCTCTTGTTGTGCGAGTTAATAAGAAAAAAAGAAAAATTACTTAAATTTCTTAAGCTTTGTATTACAAACTTAATTATAATTCTAAGCTCAGTTTGTGTACCTCTCATTTTCTACTCTAATTTTGTCTTAAAAATGGTGACAATAATTTAAGAATATACTAGTGGCTAATTTAAAGTTACTAGAAGTCAAGTTAAGATAGTTATTTCAAAGAAAATTTTGCTTCCTTTCTATTCTTAAGTTTTTGTGTTCTATTCCAGCCCTGTTAGTTTTTCCTACATTAGCTGTTTTTTTGAGGTACAAGGTACTATTTTGAACTTTTTTTGTCATCATTTTTTGACAAATTGTAGGTAGTGCTTAGAACTTAAACCTCTAACCAGCAAAGTTGAAATAATGGGGGAAAAAGACATAGGAATATTTGTTTCTTCCAAATTTTGTTGCAACACAAATCCGTGGCTGGTTGTGAATTCGATTGACAGGCCATATGTTAGTGAAAAATCATATGTATGGTCGTCATGCACGGTAGAAGTGAATCTTCTATAAAAACAGGAATTTGTAGGATTGCTTATTTATTTTATTACCATTGTTTATAAAAAAGAAACAAAATAACTTAAAAAAAAAACACACAAAACAATTATATCAACATTAAAATAATCATTTCGACTCCAATTGCAAGGAAAGTATTCTAACTTTAGCAACAATTACATTTAAGAACAGTTTCGGGAATTTTATGTTGCAATGCTACTAGTCTTGAAGAATTCTGGCATAACTTGTGACTATTTTTGACTATATCCATGAAGCTGGTTTTAAACATTGGTGATATAAAATTCGATTGCCACGTTATTAGAACAGCGTAGTAGTGAATGTTCGCGATGTCCATTTGTGTTTTTAGTAGTCTTAATTCCACTCATCCCATTGGCTAGAGAGCCTCGGGTTTATGAAGTTACATACAGCACTTTACAACACACTCTTTGTGTAAAAATAAAAAACTCATGATACCAGTACACATGACCCACAACACGGATTTGAATAAAGTGACAAAAAGTAAAGTATTCATGACACCCAGTATTCATGACTCTTGACGTGGCCCGTGACCTATCTTAGAGCCCAAAATGAATATACATCAATTTCATTTCATTCAGTTCTACCAGTCAATATCCAATAATTAAGTATCTTCATAATATTTACTGATGCAATTTGAAAACAATATTAAGTCTCTGGTATACTAGAGTCTGCTCTCTAGTTAAGGATATACGGGCTCGGCCGTATTAAATACGTTTCCCGTCAGTCACTCTAGAACTGTGCAGACTGAAAATACGTGAGGAAGAAGTTCTGGAGCATATGCTGAACAAAACGTTTATTATTCTATTCAAGTCAAGTCAAAAGGTCAACTCAAAAGTAGATTAACAACAGTTGTGCAATGAGATCTATGTATGTTGTGTAATGCGCATGCTTAGTTGTTACGACTTTCGTTGCCACTCAACCTCACCCATTCATTAGTGGGTAAATGTTTCCCACATTGACTTGTTTGGGGTCATTGATATCTATAACTTTGATATTTTTCAATTTTTTGGCTTTGAATTGGTTAATGCTGAGGAAGTGCGGAAAAGCTATAGTATCTGGGACTCTGTTGTTATAACATAAAATAATATATGTAACATAACATAACATAACATAACATAACATAACATAACATAACATAACATAACATAACATAACATAACATAACATAACATAACATAACATAACATAACATAACATAACATAACATAACATAACATAACATAACATAACATAACATAACATAACATAACATAACATAACATAACATAACATAACATAACATAACATAACATAACATAACATAACATAACATAACATAACATAACATAACATAACATAACATAACATAACATAACATAACATAACATAACATAACATAACATAACATAACATAACATAACATAACATAACATAACATAACATAACAACATAACATAACATAACATAACATAACATAACATAACATAACATAACATAACATAACATAACATAACATAACATAACATAACATAACATAACATAACATAACATAACATAACATAACATAACATAACATAACATAACATAACATAACATAACATAACATAACATAACATAACATAACATAACATAACATAACATAACATAACATAACATAACATAACATAACATAACATAACATAACATAACATAACATAACATAACATAACATAACATAACATAACATAACATAACATAACATAACATAACATAACATAACATAACATAACATAACATAACATAACATAACATAACATAACATAACATAACATAACATAACATAACATAACATAACATAACATAACATAACATAACATAACATAACATAACATAACATAACATAACATAACATAACATAACATAACATAACATAACATAACATAACATAACATAACATAACATAACATAACATAACATAACATAACATAACATAACATAACATAACATAACATAACATAACATAACATAACATAACATAACATAACATAACATAACATAACATAACATAACATAACATAACATAACATAACATAACATAACATAACATAACATAACATAACATAACATAACATAACATAACATAACATAACATAACATAACATAACATAACATAACATAACATAACATAACATAACATAACATAACATAACATAACATAACATAACATAACATAACATAACATAACTAACATAACATAACATAACATAACTATTAGTTATAGATTATGAACGTGAATAATAATAACATAACATAACATAATGATAATGAATAATAACATAACATAACATAACATAACATAACATAACATAACATAACATAACATACCATAACATAACATAACATAACATAACATAACATAACATAACATAACATAACACAACATTACATAACATAACATAACATAACATAACACAACATAACATAACATAACATAACATAACATAACATAACATAACATAACATAACATAACATAACATAACATAACATAACATAACATAACATAACATAACAATAATTACCTAACATAACATAACATAACATAACATAACATAACATAACATAACATAACATAACATAACATAACATAACATAACATAACATAACATAACATAACATAACATAACATAACATAACATAACATAACATAACATAACATAACATAACATAACATAACATAACATAACATAACATAACATAACATAACATAACATAACATAACATAACATAACATAACATAACATAACATAACATAACATAACATAACATAACATAACATAACATAACATAACATAACATAACATAACATAACATAACATAACATAACATAACATAACATAACATAACATAACATAACATAACATAACATAACATAACATAACATAACATAACATAACATAACATAACATAACATAACATAACATAACATAACATAACATAACATAACATAACATAACATAACATAACATAACATAACATAACATAACATAACATAACATAACATAACATAACATAACATAACATAACATAACATAACATAACATAACATAACATAACATAACATAACATAACATAACATAACATAACATAACATAACATAACATAACATAACATAACATAACATAACATAACATAACATAACATAACATAACATAACATAACATACCATACCATAACATAACATAACATAACATTACATAACATAACATAACATAACATAACATAACATAACATAACATAACATAACATAACATAACATAACATAACATAACATAACATAACATAACCTAACCTAACCTAACCTAACCTAACTTTACTAAAAATATTACTCATTGGAGACTAATTTTTCAACGGCTTGGCAACGATTAACTAAATCATGTTAAAATAAGCCATTTTTAATGAATCTCCCATGACAAACATTGAAATTTCATTTCATTTAATATTCACCAAAGTTATGTCTTTTTCATTTACTCTTTATCATTGGTCATCGGAAAAATTTTGTACGAAATAACTTTTTTTTTTGTTTAATTCACGACTGCATTGGTGACCACTGACCACTGATTGTGATCTGATAAATTATCACAAAATAATACAAAGACAATCGTTGTAAATTATTAATTAATGACCACAAAATCGTTGTTCCACTGACAGTAAATTGTGTTTTAACTATTGTTGGGTGTTATTGTTGTTGTTGTTGGCTTTGTTGGGCAGTCACTATTACCAACGCATTTGCCATTCAATGGTAATAAAATATTTTCATGTGCACTGAGTTTCTTTTCCATGGCAATAAATTTTAATATAAAAGCAATTTGCTACCGGGTTGAAGTGGCCAACAGTGGCAAAACTTAGTAGCTACTATTTTAGTGAAACTAGCAATGGATAAGAGAGAAGAAAAACAAGAAGAAAAAGAAGAAGACAAAATAAAACAAATGATATACATACATGTGGTAACTAACTAACTGTGGCGCGTCTAACAGTGCTGCCAATAATTAACCTTAGTTACGGTTATATTTTTAATTTGCTGTTGGCAACTCTAAAGTTACTGTTTTAGCTGCTCTTTGTGTGGAAAAAACTGCATTTTATGTATGTGTCTATAGTGCTATATGTATAAGAGCCAGAAAATAAGGCCAATGGTTTGCCAAATTGGGCAAGCTATACCTGTGCTCCTGCCACACCTTTTCCTTAGATTCCAACATTTTTTAAACTATGTTGTAAGTTTTTTTGTAAACATTTTTTTTTATACCGTATAAGTATATTGCCAACATTAAGGGCAAAAGAAAGTGTTTAGAAATGTTTTTTTTTTGTAAATATTTGATGACATTTTTCGACGGCATGATTTCCTCATTAAATACTATTCCGCTAAATTGTTCAGTTCATTAACTTGAATAAAAGTTTGAATAAAACTTGCGAAATAACAGACAATTACAACTCTAGAGCCACGCTGCGGCTGATAGTATCTATTGTACTTAAGATAATGTTACCAAATGGCGATTAAGAAATTGTCAAAGTCACGTTGATTATGTGAAATTATTTGCCTAACCTTTTGCCTGAAAAAAAAAATTGCAGAAAGTGATTAGATGTTATGACAAGATGACTCAAATATGGTTGGCAATAAAAAGACATAAATAATTGTTGTTATTTTGTTTGTAATTACCTATTATTTTTGCTAGATGTGGAAAAATATTATTTGAATTTTTAAGAAATAAATAAAAGTAAAGAGTAGATTTTAATGCACTGCTGGCCAGAGTTTTGTGATTTACTTAAAAAAAAAATCGAATAACTGAATGAATATGATATGAAATGTTGAAAGAATTGCATTAAATAATATAACTAAAGTGTCTTCCTACAAAACTAAAGGGTTACCGTCAAGGGGCGGCAGTAGTGCACAAGGAAGTTGTGTTTTTTGTACGGGAGTCAAATAGGCGTGACTGTGTTAAGGGGAAATGTTGAGCAGGAATGCGTCTGATGCGTCTAAGGCTCAATTTTGAAAAAATTTAAACAAAAATCGAAAATTTTCTTAATTTTGTTTTGTGTTTTTTGTAGGGGGCCTCCCACAAGGATGGCAGATAGGTGGTGGGTGAGTTCAGAAAAAATGTCGAGAGAGGGAAACGCTTCTTAGTAGAACGCTGCTTTGTTTTTACGATAGCAAGAAGCGACGCTTATACTAAAAACCGGTAATTGTAAGCATTGGAAATGCAATTCACATTGAATGGTCGCTTACAGCATTATAGTTCTCATGTTGTTCAAGCGTAGGTAAGAATAAATACAGTCTAATCTTGATAATCCGGACAATTGAAAACCAGGCACTGTCCGAAATATCGAATTGTCCGGATTACCGAGATCAAATAAAAGAATTAACGAAATATTATTTTATAGACATTAAAAATATTTTTATTGAAAAGCAATTGTTTTTATTAAACATTTTTTATTTTTAGAAGGTTAAAGACATTTTTAAGAGTTTTGAACAAAATTTGTAATTTTTATTTGTCGAAGTTTTGTTTCGTTTTTCTTTTTGTATACAATGTCTCTTAGGCTTATGAGTTTTAAAATATCTCCGGCGGCAAAGTCCTGCTCTTCAGCATATTTAATGCACGTGTCAAATGCAATTATAGCCTGAGAGTGTAATGTTTTTGGTACATCATTTTCATTTTCATCCCGACTGCAGTCATCATCACTTATTTCAATGTCGTCCATCAACCATTCATTAATTTCAATAGTACGATACACATCTGGAGCTATATCGACAAGTAGATCAATAATTTCATTTGCATCGTTAGAGAGTTGTGACGCTAGAGGCAGATCATCATCTGAGCTCCATTCTTCGTCATATAGAATTTGATTAAAACATTTTTTTAGCACAGTTTCTTCAACAATATTCCAAGCATTAGACGCCAAAAAAGCAACGTCTTTCAAAGAAAATTTTTTTAAAGCATCCATTAAATTAGTTCCACCGGTTAAAAGCATGGATAAAAAACTTTTACGGTAGTTAAGTTTTAAAATGCGAATGGCATTTTGGTCCATTGGTTGGATAAGAGCTGTGCAGTTTGGTGGCAAAAACATTAGACATATGTCCTTATCGATATCTCCTAGTGATTTTGTGTGACACGTTGCATTGTCTAATATTAAAAGTGCTTTGTTGGATAAATTATTTTCTTTTTGGTATCGTCATACGTTTCAAACCAATTCTTAAACATACGCTCAGTCATCCAAGCATTCTTGCTGTGGTCATATTCTAAGGGTAAATTCACTTTCTTAAACGCTCTTGGGTTTTTTGGCTTTACCTATCATAAGCAGCTTAAGCTTATGTTCCCCCGTAGCATTGCAGCAAATCAGAAGAGTAACTCTTTCTTTACCAATCTTATGGCCTGGTGCAGATTTCTCAGTACGCAATGCAAGTGTTTTTTCTGGCAGCTTCCTCCAAAATAATGCCGTCTCATCCGCATTGTATACTTGAGAATATGTTATGCCCATTTCAGCAACTTTTGCATGTAACTTCTCAATGAAAGGTTGAACAGAAGTAGGGTCATTTGATAGTTTCTCGCCAGATATTTTAAAATATTTTATTCCATATCTTGATCTGAAGTTATTGAACCAACCGTTACTAGCCTTAAAATCAGCGCTTGGGCCATAAATGTCAGCACAAAAAAGCTTTGCTTTTTCCTGAATGATCTCCGACGATATTGGTGCATTATGTTGTCTCTTATTTATAAACCAATAATATAATCGCTCTTCCATTAGGTGGTATTCAGCAGGTCTCATTGTTTTCCGTTTACCAAGCCCATTTTCAGATTTTCCAATGTAGCTGCATAAAAACCAATTTTTTGAATTAAACTAATCAATATACCCTAGAGAACTTACTTATCAATCTTTAATCTTTAATTTAACTTTATGTCTGAAATTGTTGATTTTCCAACATTGTACTCCACTGCAAGTTGTCGTAAAGACTTTCCCTACGACAGTTTAGTTAAAATTTATTTTTTTTTATCAATCGTTAAAAAAGGATGTGTTTTCTTAACTCTTGGTGTCATTATTAATTTGCAATATGGTTTACTAAAACAAACAATTATTAAACGATTAGCAATCCACTATATCCACGAAATTTTTGCGACTTTCAGTTTCACTACTAAACAAGTAACTGAGCTTTCTGACAACAAGTTGTCGCAAAAAAAACATTTAATTCATAAGTCCCATTTTAGACACGGCGATATTGCGACGATTTTACTCACCGATTTCTTGCTCGTGGGATAGGGAGGAGAGATGAAAGCGTAAACGTACACATCGACCGTACCAGCGATTCATCGCTCTCACTCTTTCACTCACATGGACAAAGAGTGAATTAGTCCACAAGCTATGGACGACGAAACAGTGCAACAAAAGAAAAACAAAGAAAATCGCTGAATAAAATCGTTGCAATATCGGCGAGTCTAAAATGGGACCAAGGTTGATTTATAAGGTTGTCGCAGGGCTGATCGCACTCTCTTCTCAGTACCCATAATTGTCAAAACCAGCCAATTTTGCGAATGACTACGAAAGAAGAACGGATGATAATAGAGAGCACTTGTAGATTTTCTATGAGCTGTCAACTTCGATTTGACAATTATGGGTACTCGTTCTCTCCCTTGCGACAACCTTATAAATCAACCTTGAATGGGACTAAGAAAGCAGCGTTTTTAGGCTCTCGTATATAGAAAAAAGTATGTAATTCTCTGTAAAAGAGAACAAAGAGAATACATACATATATACATTTTGTTTTTTTTTGTGTGAATGCCTACAAATCAACTAAAGAGCAAAATCAACTAACTATAAAAAAGGTGTCCGAATTTTAGAGGTAAAAAAGATGAGTGGTGTCCGGATTACAGAGTTTACTATGAAAACAATTTTGTGTCCGGATTACCGCGATGTCCGAATTAGCAGGTGTCCGAATTATCAAGATTAGACTGTAGTATGCAAAAAGTAAAAATAGTGAGTCAAGTCCGTTACACCATTAGTTAGCTATCGTAAGTAAGGCAACTTTCTGGGGAATAAAAATAAAAAAAAAAAAAAAATAAAAAAAAAAAAAAAAAAAAATGATATAAAAATACCGAATAAATAACAAATTGATTTCAGTCAACTCAAAAGGGGCTTACTTTTAAGCCGATACATTAAATAATAATGAAATTTAATATTTTGTGTTTTATTGATCAGCTCGTGGTACTTTTTAGACGGAGTGAACTCTTTTTATCATCAAAATAATTTTGAAACATATCAAGCTTCTGTAAAAACAACTCCTTTTTTGCTTATTGTTATGTATAAACTTGGTTTTACTGACTGTTGCATTTTAGTTTGCACAATCAGCCAGTGGGACGCATGTTGAGACAGTTGCATAGATAGACATCAGTCAGAGCAACATCAGCAACACCAACACGCATCTCATTTAAACCGTTTTATATATTAACAACAGCGTTTCTATATCACTGCATTTCCGGCTTATTATTATTTGGTTGCTGTTGTTGTTGCTGTTGTTGTGAATTGCTTGCTGCCACAAATAAATAAATCCAGCTCTATGCTGATAAATAAAACAACTTTTTTATTGTAACATGTATAGCCTGAAACCTGCCTAGCCAACCTTTTTATGCAAAAGAGCAAAAAAATTTAAGCTGATGTTCAAGCTGCGGCTGTTGCTCTGCTGCTTCCCTGATGTTTTTGTTAACAACATCCTCTAATGTTAAAAGATAAACCAGCTACAACATTATCATCAGTAGCATGATTATCAGCAACAACAACAACAACAACAACAACTACAGCCACAACAATAATTATAAGAATATGTATCATGAAAAGCTCTGTGTGACCCTTATTTCTTTCATTAAAGGTATTCAATTCGATGCCAACAGCACCACCACAAACACAATAACAACAACAATTAATATAAAAATACAAACATATATCACAGATAAATAGCAGACAGGTAGATTGGCTGTTTTTCTGTTTGCTGTTGTTGTTGTTGTTGTTACCGCTGTTGTGGCTGGGAACATAAACTTTTTTATATATTTGTTCATGTGGCAACCCTTTCGTTAAATACTTTTTTACCTCAATTTTTGCTATGAAATGCATTTCTATACAACTTTTAATATAGATGTTGTTGTTGCTGGTGCTGTCTAAATGTTTTGTTGCTGGCTTTTGTTTTTATTATTAGAGCAACAAAATTACTGGAGCATGCAGCGTAGGCAGTCACTTGCATACATACGTATCTGCATAACAGTGTTGCCACAATGTGCTACAATTGCAACGAGCTTGAAAGGTCTTACTTGTTTTTTTTTTTTTTTTTTTAAATAATTGTAGAGATGCGAGCAACTATGTCTGACTGTGTGCAAGATTTTTCAATTGTTAAACATTGGGTAGACTTGATTGTCAAACTTTAAAAGGTGATACATAACCTCAATGACCTCAAAGTCATATGTACCTGTTTAACACAACTAACAGTTTAACTTCCAACAGGTTTAATGAACAAAAGGTTAAATATGACTTGAGTAAAGTTTTATATAAGGAATGTATGTAGTAAGGAGATTTCAAACTTCTTCGAATAAACTTTGAAACAAGTTTTATACAAGGTCAATGCAAGGAGAAAAGGCGAATTTAATTCCTTTGTTCAACAACTTATGTAAAGTTCTATATATGTTTTATATAAGGGTTTTTTCAACCTTATTCAAGAATTTGGAAACTCAAAAAAAAAAAATGGATTTTAATTCAATTTTTATTACATGTATACATATATACACACATATTCATATTATACAGTATATCTGTAACCCAGATACCACCCTGTAACCCTGTCACCTAGCGTGGATTGAACTCGGAATCTTTGTTTCGGCAGCCCCACACACTATCCACTCGTTCATTCAGGAATTTGATTGAATGACTTTGAAACTCATTAACTATTTTCTGTGAATTTCCTTAAGTAAAACTTTATAAAATCCGCAACTGAAATCATTTCATATAAGAGGCCGTTCATAAATTACGTGACATGAAGAAAACAGAAAAGACGATTCAATCATCATGGTAAATGAGTTTATGTTCAAAATGCTTAAGTCAATAAAATTTAAATGATTCTCTAAAATAATATTATTAAATAATAAGATTTCAATAACTTTTAATTTTTGGGTCACGGTGGACTTTTTTCTTGAAATGCTCATATGTGCTGATATAGGAAAAAGCTGAAATTAATCATTGCAATTAATATTTTTACAGTGCACATATGAAGTGGTGCGCTGTAGTGGGCGCTACCGGCATGCGTGCTGTTGCTTTTATATGCTTATTGTACAGTAGCAAGAGTTTGTTGTTGTTGGTTTTTTGTTGTAGTTGTTGTAGTTGTTGTTGCACTCTTCAAAAAAATCTTTCGTGATCGCTGCTTTAGAGCAAGAGTTCCTACTTCAGTTCAGCAAAAAAACGTTACTTTAGCTCCGTTTGCTGCTCTTACTTGCTCTTGATCTTTGTTTTTTGAAGCTGCTACACTTGTTGAAGGTGTTTCAAATGCCTTTTTTACCTTTGCTCGATTTACACATAGTTTTATCTGTCTTTTTCGGTTTGTGATTCGTTCGTTTTATTTGATGCTTTTTTTGGTTGATAATAAATGAAAACAATATTACAATAAAATTAAATTTTAATAAAATTTAAAGTTCTGAAACTGAATTCAAAAATTTGTCTATGACGTAACGCTCAAACTCACCCCCCTTCCTCCCCCCCCCCCCTCCCCCCATGTCAGACTTCGTCCCAAATGTTCGACCAAGCCTCACCCCTCCTAAACGTGTTATGTATTTTATGAACAGCACCTAAGCACTTAAATTGATGGTCATAAATTGCTTCGGCAGAGCTGCGGTCTAATCAAGCAAGTTATCAGTTAAGAGTTCCGTGGTTCAACGCCATGCCGGGCTCAGACAATATTTTTTTCCTATTATTGAATAAAAAACGTGTGATGTCTAGTTTTTTTTATGACAGAGATTTACTTGAAAAAAAATCTTCTTGAATACTTCCTAAAAACGTATACTTGAATACAGCTTTATGTAAGGAATTATACTTGAGTATACATCTTTACTACTCCTTAAAATGCATCAATGAGTATAGCTCTATATAAGAAATTGCACAAGACAATGGAATGGCTTTTACAACGCTCTTTCAAGTACAGCTTGAATAATTACTTTTATACAAGGCCTTTTTAAGTTGAGCTGGAATAACTTCAAATATTTAGGTGAATTTGTTATCTAGGGCTTGCATTTCGAAGTAACTTCTAACAGCCTTGTGAATACAAGTTCGCAATTTTCTCTCTTGATAAAACTCCGATAGTACTTGTGAAGGCAAGTTTAAAATTTTTGTGAGCTCGTTTCTATTGCTTGCTGCGCAACAAACTCCTGGAAGTACCTGGACGAAGGTGGGTGTGGCACCTTATTGATGTAAGGATAAGGATAAAAATGTTAAATCACCTATTCAGTGAACTCACAATTTATTATGTAGCAAAAATCGCCAAATTCTATTGAGAATATAGCCCCATACAACTCGATAAGCCTTGAAAGTATATATTATCTCATATCGATTTTAATTAACCCTCTAATGCCACTTTTTTCTTTGAGCTCCAATAATCAGAGTAGGCTAATTTGTTGAAGAGAAAAACGAATCGGGGGTTGATTTTCGTTTTGATACTTTGTTCATTTGTTACAGGTGAAAATGTCAACTCAGCCTAGAAGCAGACTTAGGCACAAACACAACAAAAAAAAGCAGAGAAGTATGATTTAGGTTTTTAATAGTAAAACAGGTATTTATGAAGTGAACAATATCCTACTCACCAGTATTTTTTTCACTTCGATATCACTTCAATTAATGTGTTTTTTTAATTGACTGAAAAGCAAGTTTTTTTAAAAATTAATTAAATTCGTTAAATTATGATGAAATTGAATTTGAAATTGAAATAATTGTCTAACAGAGCATGCCAGCGCCAAGCGGTAAAAACTGATGTGTAACTTGGACATTTGTCTACCAAAGAAAACAGTTTTAAAATTTATCCACAGATTAAGATTTTATATCGATAGGCGTAAACCCCGCCGAGAGGCGGTCTTGTGCATTAGAGGGTTAAGAAAGTTCTATATCGTTTTTCAGTGGGTTGAATCAGATATTGTTTTTCTAGCAATATTCATGAATTGCTTTTTTGATCTTGTTCTTTTATTGATCTTGAATAAGTATTTGTTTTATTTACTTGAAAAAAATTCCAAAAATTAATTTTATTTTTTTATTTCGTAACGTTTTCTCATTGCATTAGCTGGTAGTTTTGTAAAGAGTGAACATAAAAGTTTGTTGGAAAATTTTCTTTCATTTTAGCCAAAAATTAACATTTATGAGTATACAAAAGTTTAGAGTATCAGTCAAGGTTGCGATTGATTTTTTATTTTCCAGCGCTAAACAAAGCGCTTCAAAAGCACTAAACAAGCGCTTATTTCATAGCGTTTCACACACTTGAAGCGCTTTTTTAGTGAACCGAATTCATATTAAATTTAACATTGGATGCTCTAGGATGGAAGCTCTTCTTAAGTGCACCTTACTAATCGTTTAAAAAGCGCCCCAAGAAGTAGTTTAAAAAATCGAAAAGTTTTGAATTTTATAAAAATAGTATGTTTTTATTACAAAAATTAATTTAATGCTTACAAAGCATAACAAAAATTTACTCAAGGTTTACAAAACACTACAAAAATCAAAGTTAATATGATAGCTGAAATCATTAGCAGCCATTGTTCTAAATAATTTAATTCAAGGTTTTCATTTTAAATTCTTCACTTGCTTTCAGCGATTTGTATATTTTAAGTTTAGCTAGCTTATCGATTGCTATGTTAACAGGGAGCAATAGAAAGTACTTTTAAAACGCAAATTTAGAAGCAATTATTTTTCTTAGCGCTGGGTTATCAATCCAATACATTCAAAGCATATATAAGTGCAACATTATTATTTTGTTTTAAATATGTTGCAGTAAAAGCAAATTTAAGTTTTCTTTTTCTCAAACGCACATATAAAATTGTCTATCGCCTTTTTTGCTGAATTCGCGTTCATTTTCTTCCAAGTCAAATGTTTGAGCCTCTATTGAGAAAAATTACAATATGACCCAACCACTATTTGTTCTTTAATTAGTAAAAAGTAAATCCGATGAATTTGGAAGCGGCCTTATCCTGTCAAAAGTTTAGAGTCCTTGTACAATTTCAGTACATATTTTTTTTAAAGCTTTTTGAAAAAAAAGATTATGTAATAAAAATAAATATATTTACAAATTAAGCTTTATTTTTTTTTTTATCTGTTATATGATCCGATCACAAGAACACTGATTGGACCTTATCAGTGTGGCTTTCGACCTGGTAAGTCCACCATAGACCAGATTTTCACGCTACGACAAATCCTGGAGAAAACACACGAAAATCAAATTGACACACACCATCTCTTTGTCGATTTTAAAGCTGCGTTCGATAGCCCGAGAAGGGATTGCCTATACGCAACAATGTCTGAGTTCGGTATACCTGCAAAGTTGATCAGACTTTGCAGAATGACGTTGAGCAACACACGCAGCTCCGTCAAGGTAGGAAATGACCTGAAACCTTCAATACCTAAAGAGGTTTCAGGCAAGGCGATCCACTGTCTGCTATCTCTTTAACATCATCATGAAGGGGATCGTACGAAAGGCCGGCGTGCATCGTAATGGCACCATTTTCTACAAAGGCGTCCAGCTCCTTGCGTACGCTGATGATATTGATATTGTCGGCAGAACCAAGAGAGATGTTACCGCTGCTTTCGCCGCTATCGAAAAGGAATCAGCCAAAGTGAGTTTGACGATAAATGAGGGTAAAACAAAGTATATGCTGTCTACAAACAAGGAAGCGCGGCGTTTAGACTCCCACGTTTCATCCGGCAGCTATAACTTTGAAGTAGTCAAGGAGTTCGTATACCTTGGCACCGCCATTAATACCAACAACGAAATCAGCCTGGAGATAAAGCGATGAACAATAGTTGCTAATAGGTGCTACTACTGGCTCAGTAAGCAACTAAGTTTCAGAGCCCTCTCTCGATCGACAAAACTAACACTCTACAAGACGCTCGTTCTACCTGTGCTGCTTTATGGAGCTGAGGCATGGGTAGTTTCGCAAACTGACGCATCCGCTCTGGGGGTGTTCGAGAGAAAAGTTCTTCGCAAAATCTTCGGTCCTGTTCGAGTCGGCGATGACTATCGCATCCGAATGAACCACGAGCTGTATGAGCTCTATGATGACATTGACGTAGTTCGGCGTATAACTGTGCAGCGACTACGCTGGCTGGGTCATGTCCATCGTATGGACGACGAAGCTCCAGCGAAAAAGGTGCTCGAGGCGAGGGTCGCTGGTCAACGACGACGAGGGAGACCATGCCTCCGAGGGATGGACCAGGCTGAGGAAGCCCTAACCGCACTTGGTGTATCCGATTGGAGAAGGCGCGCGCAAAGCAGAGGCGCGTGGCAAGAGCTGATGAGGTCGGCCGAAACCCGGACACGGGTTTTTACGACCACCTGAGTAAGTAAGTGTTATATGATAAAAACATAGGCACATTTTTGTCAAATCTATACAAAAAAACAAAAAAAAAAAAAAATAAAGCGAATTTGTTTTAAAGTATTTTTATTAATATTTTCCACTTTTTGATGGCTTCCTTCAACTTTTCAATAAAAGCGCATTATAGATACGTGTTGTTATTAAAATCACTGAAATAGCAACAACGGCGTTCATCTACACCGAGAAAAAAGCTTATGTTAATTTGAAAATAACCTAGTATAATTTATAAGATGGCTTTGGCAGTTTTCAGCCTCCGAAGTACTTCATCAAAACGCCTAAGTTTTACATGTTAACCTGCCAATTTTCATTCGGGTGTTAAAGTAACCAAGTATTTGGTGGCGGCCGTGGCGTAGTGGGTAGATTGTGTGACTCCTACGCCAGAGAACCCAGGCTCGAATCCTCCATCCGACACACAGAAAGTTTTTTCAATTAAATTAATTAATCTGTTCGGCCTCTCTGCAGACAATGGCAAACCTCAGAGAGTAAAAACTGCCATGAAAAGCTTCTTGAGAACATAAGCCGTTCGGAGTCGGCGTAAAATATGTAGGTCCAGTTCTCGATCATTTGTGTGCAAACATTTCACATCACACACACAACACAATTGATCATAAGAAGCTCGGTCAAAGTCCTTTCAAGGGCTGAAATGGCCATTTCGTTTTTTTTTATTTGGTAGTTTATACATTATTAAAAAAAAAAAAAATTATGTATCAAAAGTATAACTTTTTTCCGACTTTTAATTTTTGTCATTTTTTTATAACACATATAAAAATTTTACCATCGCCTGCCGTGGAGATTTGAACCCACCGATACCACCGATTAAGAAGTCACTACACTACGCATCGAGCCAAACTCCTGCGTAACGCAGAATGATTGATTCAGTATTCATTACAACTGAAGCTATGCTGCAGGATAACACAATAATCTATGAATAGATTTTTGTTGTATGGCTATCAACAGAATACTGTATGTGATACATACTGCATCTGTTATGCTGCAGTTATGTCAGCAAAAATTAGCAAAGATTTTTGGATCAGTGGGTAGAGTGATGGACTGGCACCAAAAATTCCAAATTCAATTCCGCACGGCGGGAGCAGACATTTTTTTTTTCTTTTCTTTTTGTTGATGAAATGTAATAAAATTTACTGGTGTGAATATTAACTTATGTTTTTTTAATTTACTTTATGTTATTTTTGAATTTAAGATTATTTTATTACAAAACAAAACCATTAATTAATCAAATCAGTCCTTCTCTCGTGTGTCTAATGATGCACCTGTGTTTTTTTTTTTCAGAAAATAGCTCAAAACTATGCTTAAGCCATCCATGCTAGTTTTATTTTTAATTTGTATTTTTGGATTTTGGGCATAGGTGAATCAAATTTTTTTTTTTTTTTTTGGCAGGGTATCGAAGTATGTGCTTTCAAAGCAATGTATTATACAATAAATTGCTTAGGTGAATAAGCATAAGTTTATATTTCCCATACCATTATCTTTACCCAAGCCGACTTAGATGATTTAACTATTGATTTTTTTTCTCGGTGTAGTTTATACAATTAAGGTCCCATGAGGGCTTAAGACGGTGCTGAGTTCACCTATTATGCAACCATGGGTTCCTAGAACTTTAAAAAGAGGAGTTAAAAAATAGTTTCAAATATATAAAGATTTATCGAAAATACAAATATTTTATTCATATAAAATTAAATTCTTTATCACCACTAAAGTCAATTTTGACTGAATTTCAACTTCAATGAGTATTTGTTAAAAACACAAAAAATTAAAAAGTATTCCGGATTCTTTCGATTATATTTAGAAGGTTAAATCAGTTGAATATTTCGTAAGATCAAATGCAACACTCTTTGTTAACAAGATTTCTAAGCAATTGAAAAAGCTTTGATAAACATTATGGTCTATTTGGTAAACAATCAAATCCAAAAACAAAAAATGTAACAAAGCAAACGTACTCTATGCTCCAACAATAATAAAGGTCAAATCTAAAAAAAAAAATAAAGACAAAAATAAATAAATCAAAAGTAACTGAGACAAAATAGTAAAATAGTATTGCATAAGCATCCAATACACTTAAAGGTCAACAATGTTTGAAGACCCTTAAAAGGCCCGGAACAAAAACATACAAAGAGAAAAAAAAAAAAAATTGAAAACGTTTTCAATTTAATTTAGGTTAATTATTTACTTATTTTTTTTTCACAGACATAAGAGCTGAGAATAAAAGCAATATTTTAAGATGTGCTGCAATTTTTTTTTGTAGAGCTGTTTAAATTGTTGGTAGAAGCAATAACAATAACAGCAACAACACTGAAAAAAGTGAATTTATTTAAACCAGTAGATTAAGTGTCGCGTAACAAGCGGATATCATCGGTTCCACTTCGCAGCGCGTGGACTTTAAAATGTATTCAGCTTATGTACAGACTCCAACATATATGCGAAAGCACACACACGTATATTCACAGGAGTGAAAAATACCTACTCAGTTTACTAAAGTCCCTGTAGGAAAATCAACTAATTTAAAAGTAGTTGATAAAGTAGTTTTTTGTCAACCACAACTAGTTGAAATTCTGACTTTTTCCCATAGAACGAACTAACATATTTTGTATGGTGATGTCCGCTAAACAAGTCAATTGACTTTCGTCTGCATATATTGTCAACTACTTGTTAAATTAGTTATATTTAAATTATTTTTTAATTACTTTAAAATAATCAATTGAAAACTTTGCTGATGGCCTAAAGTAAATAATATTTGATGAAATAACATGTTTAAATATATATAAACTTGTAATCTAATAAAAATTTGCAATTAAAACCAAAATTTGCAATCAAAATCAGAGTGGTTGCCGCCTTAATATAATTCAAAGTAGTTTATCAATCACTTGTTTTTAAGTAGTATTTCGATTACTTCATATATAATGCAATAAAAACTATTTAGAATTGAAGTGGATGCTGCCTTAATATAATTCAAAGTAGTTCATACACTGGTTTATTTTAAACTAGTTTTTTAATTAGTTGTTTTTAAAAACAAGTTAGTTTGTTCCTATAGGGATAATATACAATTGTAGATAGGTATATAATTTTTAAGTATTTGTTTTTTTTTTGTAGATATGCATAATGTTGGTCTCTAAAGCAAACTTGTTCAATCAATCAAAAACTGTGCCCAAAATATGTATGTCGAAAATCCTTAGTGTACTGAATGTTTAGATGGTCGACTGAGTTAAAGATAGCAATGCAAGTGCATGAGGTCTTGAATTCAAGCAAGTTTTACACGCTTCAAAATCATTGATTTTTTGGCACCCACACTTTTATCAGTGCTTAAAATTTTGATATTCATTTTGATATTCATCCAGATTTTTTAGTCAAAACTTCAATTTAAGCAACATAATGTGATTAACAAGTGGCACCGAATATCAACTGATTAAGGATGGCTACACTAATTTGTCCGTTATTATTGAACATAATAAGTTTTTTTTTAATTTCGTCAGTGTTAATAGCAATAATGGATTTTCGTTCCATCATAATACTAATAATACATTTTATATTGAAATGGACCCGATGAGAATCCGACGAAAGTCCGACGAGCTGAGTACAAAAGTTATGATTTCATAATTTTTTTCGAAGCAACACTGGATCCGAGTTAGAGCCCTGCATGAATATATTCATCAAATGAATATACTCTGATTCTTTGCTGTGGCAGTCACTACAAGCAAAGCTGCAATCGAATAAATGTAAACAACAGATCGTGTAGCAACAGGTCGTGTAGCGCAAGAGAATAACTTTTTATTTGTTCTCTCTTCTCTTTTCATACACTTTTGCACTGAGGTCAACTTGCGATCTACGCGTTGCTTCAGTTATTATTCTGAGTACTTAATTAACTACACGAATACTCAGGAATCTGCTGCAGTGACCTGAATAAGAATCAGGTATGTTGGTTTTTCCCCGCAATAAGCTTTGTGTTATTCTTAATGTAGAGTCAGTTTAATGTTGGATAGAGGTGCAATCAAACGCATTTTTTTAAGATTAAAATAGATTAATATTAATAAAAAATATTTCATTCTGAATGGATATTGATAAAGTGAGTAACATTAAAAACTGTACACCTTTACCATACAATACAATATTGAACCATACAATAAACACAAAAGCTGTCGAAAATAGTTTATATCGTCCGTAGCTGAACTCCAAGAGGGGTCAAATATATGAGCTGGTCCTATTATTTTTTGCCCCTCAACATTTCTTCCGAACACACCTACCCCCTATCTACCACCCTTCTTTGGCTCTGCATACAAAAAACACAAAAGCTGTCGAAAATAGTTTATATTGGCTGTAGCTGAACTCCTGAGGGGTCAAATATATGAGCTGGTCCTATTATTTTTTGCCGCTCAACATTTCTCCCCAACACACCTGCCCCCTATCTACCACCCTTCTTTGGGTCTCAATCAGCGTTACCATATGGGCAGTTAATCCTGTTTTGGGCAGTATTTTGAGCAGGTTGACAGGATCATATTTCTCCCAGGATTTGGGCAGGTTTTTTTAAATCCAGTTTTTTAATTTTCGTTGAATAAAAAAAATATAAATTTTAAGTTTCTAAATTATATGTAAGTACTTATATAAAAGTAGCAAATAAAGTTGCTACTACTTTTTACATCCTTTCAAAAATTTGATCAGGTGGCAGCGCTTTTCCTGTCATTGTTGCTGTCATCGTTTTTGTTAATTTCTTTTCGCTAGATTTTTGCAAATTAGAAATGAACAAATACTTAACAAAACCTGATAAGATAAGGAAATTGTCGTTTATTTAATGTTTTAACTTAATTTTTCAATTTTTAGACTCTAGTCACAGTTAAAAAAGTTTGACTTTGACAATGCTTTTCTAAAATGTGTAGAACTTTTAGCACCTTCAACTGTTTTAAATAAAAAATATATCTCTATTTTTTTAAGTTTGTGTACTTTTCTTCCTAATGTAATTAAATATGAAGAAAGGCAAGAAGTGGACGATGAATGGCACGAGCTGCGCCACTTAAGTTTCATAGATTTAAATCTTATAAATGAAAAGAATATTGAAACTTTTTGGAAAGTAGTTTTTGATCAAAAACGTGTAGATAATTCCGAAATCCTTCCATTACTAAAAAAACTTGTTTATGCTATTTTATCGATTCCAGTAGCAACAGCAAATGTTGAACGGATTTTTTCTCAAATAAATATAAACAAAACAAAAATAAGAAATAAATTAGAAATTCCCAACTTGTGTGGGATTCTTCGTACAAAAGATTTTTTTAGAAAAAATTATAAGAATTGTACAAATTTCGAAACGTCAGCAGAAATGATGAAGAAGTTTGGGAAAATTGCTTATGAAAAATAAAGAAATATTTTAATAATATAATTTTAATAATCTCAACAATGTGAATTAATTGCTTTAAATATAATTTATTTAAGGGAACATGACACCTTCCAAAAAATTTTTTGAATGGCTTAAAACGCGTATAAGTTGAAAAATATGATATAATTTTGAAAAATTAAACGTAAATTTTGAGGTTCAAAAATATTACACAAAAAAATTTTTTTAATTTTTTAATCACATATTTGGCTACTGGAATTTAAAAAAAAAAACTCATTGCGGGCGTTATAAATAAAAAAAGAACCCAACTGATCGTACTGAAATTTTAAGTACGAAAAAACGCTTTTTTTCGAAAAAAACACCGCCACTTCGCAATTTTTCGACAAACATTTTTTCTTCTAGTACATTCCACGGCGGTTTTGATGTTGATGAAGACCCCGTTTTTTGTTTTTGTGTTCAGATGTTGCAGTGAGCCGCATCACGCCCGCAGTGATTTTTGATGTTTGTTAAAAAAATTTTAGTAGCCATATACATGTGTGATTAAAAATATTTAGAAAAATTTTTATTGTGTATTGTTTTTACCTAAAAATAGGTGTGTAATTTTTTAAAATTATATCTTATTTTTTAGTGAACTAATACGTATTTTAAGGCGGTCTTCTCATTCAAAACCCGTTTCTTGGACCCTTTTTAAAAAAATTCGTATTTGAAAACGCAAAGAATAATTGAAAACTTTTTTATTTATTGTATTACAAAAGGTTCAAAGTAAATAAAAAATTTTTTTTTGCCTCGATACGTGGGCTGTTCAAAAAGTAATGAGACTTCAAAGTTGGTGGTGAAAAAAAAGGTCTCGTCACGGCGGCCACGATTCCGGGTCTCCGGAGCGTCTGAAATGAAAAAAAAACGGGGTTATAATCAGTATAGATGTAATTCTCGGGTGAACCTCAAGCTTAATTTTGTGATTTTTTTTGACAAAATGGCGGCCATTCAAAAAAAAAATTTTAATTTCGGGTTTTTTTTTTGTAGTTTAGTGTAAAAAAAAAATAGTAAAAAATTTTTTAAAATTATGGTCGAGATTCACCCGAGAATGGTGACAATTCTGCGTCGATTTCATTTTGTTTCATGAAAATCGGTTCAGTTGAACTGGAGATATCATGGCCGCCAGTTCGAAAAACGTGGGTTCGAGATAAACGCGTTTAAAGTTTGAAGTAATTTTTTTGGGGGAAAAAAAAAAAAATCAAAAATGTTTAAATGCAGTTTTAAAGAGCTGACAATTTTTACTTACAGATATTAGTCGGCGATGCCAGCTCCATACAGGCCACCTTCCTCTTTTTCGTAGAAACTGCTTTCTGCTGCCCTCTCTGCTCTGCGAGCCGTTCTGCCAGCTTTTGATGATGCCGCAGCTCGAGTCTCTGATCGGTTCAATCTGTCTTCATTGCGAGATAGTGCGTATTCGTATGCGTTTTTGCCAATCGCAATACCCATCAAACCCATAATTTTAAGTATGGGTATAAAACCGCCGTTGAAGAGGCACGTTGCAATGAAATTGGCCACTTCGATTGTGCGTGCGCCTGAGTTGATGTGTTTGGGCGAAAGTGACCAAAGAACAGAATTGTAGGACTCATTGGAATTCTGAGTTTCAGATCCAAGGCATCTTTCAAGCAAATTATCTGCCGACAGCGCTTCGTAAGCTGGTTTTATTACCTCCATCACCTTCTTGTTCATCAGACCTTGCTTCACAAAAAAGGCTGTATCTTCTAAAGTATTTCGAATTTCTAAAAATCCTTTTAGGGGCATATTCACAACTACCCAAGCTATAAATAAATGCAAAAAAAAAGTTGAAAAAAAAGTTGCTCAATGAGAAGACCCCCTTAATACATTAAAAAATTTTTTCAAGGTGTCATGTCCCTTTAACTTATTTTTGTTAATATTAATACATTCTTAGAATGTGATTCTGTGATTTGAATAGTCATCAGAAATGGTTAAGAAGTTTGGAAAAATTGCTTGTGAAAAAAAAGTTGTAACTATATATCGCACACTAAATACAAAACAGTCACAACTCAAAATTTGTAAATTTCTAGGTGAATTTTTATTATTATAAATTTTTTTTGATGGAGCTCCTTACAAAGCAATGAGACAAAATTTTGTTTTTTAACTATAGAGAAAGAAGATGTGTACAAAATTTATTTGATGATCACTACAAATAGTTTAAAATTACAAAGTAACAATTTGTAAATTGTGAGTTGTGACTATTTTGTATTTAGTGTGCGATATGTTCTATGATCTCAACATTGCGAATGAATTGCATTAAAAACTTATTAATTTATTTTTGTTAATTTTATTACATACCTAATAAGAAAGTGATATTTTTGTAAAATTATAACTTACTTTAAATAAAATATTAAAAATGTTATAATAAAAAAATTTTGAAATATTTGTTTTTAGTCCTTTTATAAGAGCAGTAATTTTCTCTAAAAATACAGGATTTTTTTTTTGAAAATAACATGATTTTCAAAAAAAAATATGGCAATGATGGTCCCAATACAAAAAACATTCGTTGTACGAACGAGAGAATAAAAAAATATTCGCTAAATATACAGGGTATGAACACTGATATTTTTGTTATTTTTTATTGCTTTATTTACTACCTGCTGTTGTTAGTAAAGCATCGTGCTCTTTTTCTCTTCGTTTCTTATATCTGGAAAAAACAAAGAAAGTGTAAGATCAGGTATGAGCAAAGCAAAAAAGGTATAAAGGAAATTTTTTATTCTATAGCAAGAGAATATATTCAGGGAGGCGAAAAAACACACTCATGCAGGGCTCTAATCCGAGTCTATGTTGGCACCACGGAGCGTGTGCATATCTCATATACTGAAAAATTGCCTTCCGCCCATCAAAACGCAATCAATTTGATAGCGCATTTTTTGATCAGGTGACAGCCAGTGGCCTTATACATAAATATTTCTACTTTAAATAAATTTTAACCACTTAAGCAGTAATAATGTTTAAAAAAAAACATAAATTAATATAAAATACATTTTTAAATTTGAACTCTTTCTTGCTATTTAACAACCTTGACTACCTCTTGGAAGTGCTGCTCATTAATTTTGTCGAAACCGATTATTATTTTAATGAGTTGTTTTTGGATGAGTATTAATAATTACATGCTTTTATGATATGTTTGCATGTACTCAAAGGGCGTTTAACGTCAACAAATAATCATATAATTGAAAAAAAAAAAAACAAATTGTATTCAATATGCTGCAGCAGGGTGCTCAGGTTGACCTTGTTTTGTGTAAATCAACAAATTGAATTTATTTGATCGATTGGAAAAGCTGTCCGAATTAAAAAGTAAAAGAATTGTTGAAGTGCTGACAGACAGTTGGTTTAAAATAAGCTACTTGATGCAGAGCTATAAATAATAAATAAAAAATTTCATGGGAATACTATCAGCCTCAAGGTTTTTAGTGATATTTTTAATAATATAAAAATATAATGTATTTTTTCCTTTAATTATTAATGCATGACATTTTTGTATAACATGGGCATAAATTATGGCATTCAAATTTTCAAATTGTATAATTCTAAGAATGCCGAAATCGATTTCTTGAAAACACCTTCATTTTGAACCCAAAATGAACGTTCTTGTTAAGTAAGAAAATATGTATGTATGTATAAAATTATACATTCTAAGCACGTTTAATTTGTTTGCATAAAATAAATTCTTGAGTGGTTTATAAATCGAACCTTTATGTTGCGCTTGGCATTGACAACGATCCAATTCAACTGTCATCTAGCAATGATTCTGACGTAATTTAACAAGCTGACGTTTGTTGAATTAACCGTAAAAAGTCATGCTAATGGCAACATTTCAATTCATGTAAGCTATACGCGTTTGTGCTGTAAGTACTAGTAAAAGCTTTAAATATTTTCCCATGCTCTTGACATCAAGCACTTAACTTAGAACCACCGGCAACTTTGGCTCCATAAGCTTTAACATAATAATTAAACTTTTAACTATTTTAGATTTCATTAATATTTTTAATACAGCAACATTAAATGTTTTTCTATTGACTAAATAAAAACTGTTCTTATAAAATTCTGTTTGCTGTGAATCTCGAACTACAGTTCGTATTCTAAATAGTTTACGCTCTAGTGCTTCAATGAATACCTGCTTATTATACTGATGTTTCTGTGAATATGATATCTAAGAATGTTGATCAATCAGAATGTTCATAAAATGTTGCTCTTCACGTAAGCTGGGCCATTGTCTCTGTAAAAAATTTACTGTAACATTTACTGTACAATTATTCTAGTGATAATTTCCCTCTACTGACTTGATTACAGGACAAATCTCTACTTATTGCAGGTAGTAATGAAATTTTTCCAATTTATTGTGCAAAATTTGATGTGAATTTTGTTAAAAGAAAGCGTAAGTGACGAATGTTTGGAAGTCATGATGATCTATTTCTGCCTCGCCCCTATATGGACGCAATGTTGTAACAAAAATATTATATTCCCTTGAGCAAAAACGTGCGTTTGTAATAAATATCCAGATATTGCTCTTAGTTTCTCAAACTAGACATAGAGTAGGAAAAATTTCGATAAAATTTTAATAGCTCAAGAGTTACTTAAACATGATCTTTTGCGTAGTCCCACAAAAAAAAGTCAATTGACATCGCCCAATCATGAAATAAGTCGTCCTGGAAATTTCTGTTACAACAAAGCCTTACTTGGTGCTGTTGTTTGGCTTGTGGCTCCATCTCATTGAAACCACATATTTTCCAGATTCATATTTTCAATTTCAGGAAAAAAAAAAACGGTTTACATACGGTCATAGCGCTCAGATTTGACTGTAACTGTTGCTCCTTGATCATTTTCAATACCAAAAAAAAAAAAGGAATAATAACACTTCTAGACCATAATGAACACCAGGTATTGTGGATGCAATGGCTTCTCCAAACAATGTCGTGCTTCATTAGGCGAAATGTCGAACTATTTCAGCATCAACCTAATATGGGTACCTTGACATAAAGGCATGAAAGGTAATGAAAAGGCATACGAGCTTGTTAGAAATGCGATACGAGCAGCATCAGTGGTGCTGAGCCCACCGGGTATTCCGTTAGCGACTCTCAAGCTGCTAGGTGGGCTGAACTCTCGACATGCAGAGCATCAAGGCTTATCTGGCCGACTCTAGATCCCGGGTGGTCGGGCGCCCTTCTTTCACTAGCCAGACCAGAATTAGCCACAATAGTGGCTTTAATCACAGGACACTGCTTGATAGGCACACCGAGAAAAAAAAATATAGGTAAATCACCTAAGTCGGCTTGGGTGAAGAGAATTGCATGGGAATTATAAACTTATGCTTATTCACCTAAGCAATTTTTTGTTTAATACATCGCTTTGAAAGCACACACTTCGATATTTGCCAAAAAAAATATTTGATTCACCTAAGCCCAAATGGCTTAAGCATAGTTTTGAGCTATTTTCTGCAAAAAAAAACACAGCTGCTATTTTCTGCAAAAAAAAAAATAAATAGCAGTGGTTTTTTATTAAAACCACTTTTAAATTCAAAAATAGCATAAAGTAAATTAAAAAACACGCGTTAATATTCACACCAGTAAATTTTATTACATTTCATCAACAAAAAGAAAAGAAAAAAAATTTTTTTTGCCCGCCGTGCGGAAACGAACCCGGAACTTTTGGTGTCAGTGCATTGCTTTACCAACTGATCTAAGCAGCCTTGCTACTGTTAGCTGACATAACTGCAGCTATGTTAATTCACCTAAGCAATTTATTGTTTAATACATTGCTTGGAAAGCACATACTTTGATACCCTGCCAAAAAAAAAAAATTTGATTCGCAGATGTTAACAGATGCTGTTTTAACAGATGCAGTATGTCGCAGTATTCTGTTGATAGCTGCAGCATAGCTTCAGTTGTAATTAGTATTGAATAAATCACTCCGCGTAACGAAGGAGTTTGGCTCAATGCGTAGCGTAGTGTCTTCATACACAGTGGTATCGGGTTGATGTGGGATCGAATCTCAACGGCATGTGAAAGTAAAATTTTTGTATTTGATTTAATTTAATGTTCTTGTTATAATAGACGCCAATCAGCAAGAAAAGCCGAGAAGTCATTAATTTCTAAGAAAAAAAAAACGGTGTTGATAAAAGAAAAATTTGTGTTGTTGCCGATTTCAGTCAAGCAAATCACAGAACGAGAGGGGCGGCAGCTTAAAAAAAAGGAAAATAAAAAAAAAACCAAAACCCGAAAAAAGTTATATTTTTAAAATTCAATTTTTTTTTTCAAAGTAGTGTATAAAAAATTACCAAATACTTGGTTAATTTATCACCCAGTAAAAATTGGCAAGTCAACATGTAAAACTTAGGCGTGTACTTGGGTGGCTTGATTAAGTACTTGGGTGGCTGAAAACTGCCAAAGCCGTCTTATAAATTATACTAGGTTTTTTTTCAAATTAACATAAGCTTTTTTCTCGGTGCAGATATACCTACAGGTTAGGAGTAATCTCAAATTGCTTTCTGTAAAAGCTGCAGGGACGAGGAAGAGGGAGATACCATCTTCCATCTTCTGTGCTCCTGCCCTGCGCTAGCCAGAAGAAGGCACAAATATTTAGGTTCTTTCTTCTTTCATGAGATTGACGACCTGCCAACGGCTAATGTCAGGCGTCTAATAGGGTTCATGAAGAGCTCAAGGTGGTTCAAGGCGGCAATATACGCCGATTGGTTACTGGGGAAAAAAAAAGCTGGAAGGAGCTGGAACAAGAAGCACTAAATGCTGATTTTTCGAAGCAAATTTTCTTCATCGATGAGGCCCATTCCACTCTAGATGGGGTATTGAAATGGGCCTCATCGCTGAAGAAAATTTGCTTTGAAAAATCAGCAATTAACATTTCACATATAGATAAATCAGAAGAAATAAGAGCCTGTCTCGTGTAAATATTTAATTAATTTATAAACGGTGGAGCCATGGTAACATGAATACCTGCAAAAGGGGTGTATTCACTGCAATAACACATTTATGAGCTTATTTTGTAAAACAAACTAATTCTAGAGTTTCTTCACAATCACATAAAATGTGTCAGTGAGAGTGAGAAATAGTTTATTTTGATGCATGCGAGGATGATTCTGCAAGTCAAAAAACCTCAAGTGAGGTGTTTTACAAAATATGGGCATTAATTACTTTTAAACAGTTGAAAGCTATCAAAGATCTGGTTTTCGAAACACTATGTCGAATGTGTTGAATACCCAGCAAACCAGAATTGGCGATTTTGTCGAAATTCCGAATAATTCGTAACTATTTCGAGTTGTCTTAAAGAACTCTTTTTCTGGGATGAGTTACCGGCGCACAGTGCGGCCAGAGGTATGAAAACATTGCGGAAATTATGTTCAATGAATTATTAGCATATATAGACAATTAAAAAAAAATAATGCATTTTAATGTTTATTATATACATATAACAACAAAAAATATCATATATCTCGCTTTTTGATTCTCTCTCACATGAAGATGAACATGATTGAAAATGACTTTCTGTAAAAATATTTATTTTGAAACTACCAATACAGATTTTAGAAAAAAAGTACAATGAAATTACAGTCGGATTAGACCGACCATGAAATACTTTACACCTTATTTTACGCTTGTTAAAAACTAGGCGGATTTTTTCTAAACAACTTGATATTAACCCAACATATCCGTATTCCAAATTTTATCTTTCTAACTCATACTTAAACTCTTTATAGAGATATGTGTTATAAAGGGGCAGGGGGGGGACGTACCCATGGGAGAATTCAAAAAATATTAAAACGAGCAGATCCTTGGGTTCACATAGAAATGTGTGCCAAGATTCATGAAATAGTCTCAACTCCTTCCCTTACTCCTGAGTTCATGGACAACACACAGATGGACACACAGACGGGCGGACGGACGGACAGACGCATAGATGGACATGTCTAGATAGACTAAAAAGGTAACGCTGATCACGAATATATATACTTTTTTAATCCACCAGCGCCTCCTCTGGGTTTTACAAATGTTTGCTTTAAGTAAATATGTATATTGAATAGGTGTAAGGTTTAAAAAAGTCTCCTCATTAAAAGTTCATAACTTAAAATGGCGCAAAGTTGCGTAATTTTTTTTTGTTTTTACTAAAAATTAAGATTATGTTGAATATTAAAACCGTTGAACAAGCACCCGGACTATCTCGGAAGCCACTATTTATTAAACGATTTATAAATTCATTAATTAAATTGTAAAATCTGACACGAACATATAAATAACCATATAATTTTTTACTATTTCAGTTAAGCTTAATAATAATTTCAAGATGGTGGTTGTAATCAAAACTCTGAAAAATTAACTTGAAAACACTTTTAAAATAACTGATTGTATTGTCACCACGGGGAGTTCATAGAACGTATAAATTTTAACTCAAATTGCGACTCAGTGTGTGATCACTGCGCTCGCATTCCATCGGTACTTTGTAGCCACCTTCATACTATATATACAACTGTTAAGTGTTGCCTACTGTCATTTTTTTCTTTTGGTATTTTCGCCACATTTCATTATAAAAGGCGCCAATGTGCGGCATTAAAATTTAACCTCATTTTCAGGCGTTTCAAACTTCGGCTATGCAAAACTTTATTTAACCCTCATCGGTCCCTCGTATCAATTTGATACAATTTTTGTCTTTCGTTGAATAAAAAAAAAAACTACCCGATAGAAAGAACCGGTTTTTGGGAAAATAGCATGATTTTGCCTGTAGAATCGGGCTAATGAGTTTTTAATGTTCGGGCATTTCTGGTTTTACCTGAGATACAATACATCTTGATATATACAATACATCTGCCGATGATACAACTTGATACAATACATCTGCCGATGGTTATTGCAGTTGTTTTTTAGGTTAGGATCGTTTTATTTAAATTTTTTGTTTTCAGTATGTACTTGAACACACACGAGTGAAGATTGAATTGAATTTGTTTGAAGTGATAAGAGATTTTAGTGAATTTTGAAGTGATTTTTATCTGCCGCATACTTTCATTGCGTTATACATACATTCAATTGATTTTAAAAAAATCTACGTGAAAACCGTCAAAGAGACGAAAATGATATGGATTTCGAATCTGGAAGTGAAGCAGAAGAATCTCCCGTAGATAGTGACGATGATTTCACAATGGAGGAAGAATGCGTTGCAGAAATGAGTGAGCATTCTGATGAGTACGATGTTGAGCCACTGGAACAAAATGTGGCAGAAGAAATTGCATCAGCAAAATACTTGTCAAAAAATAAAAAAATTCAATATTCAACGGAGCCATTTGAAAATAACCGAAGAAATTCATATAGGCGCGCTGATAATATTGTTTCAGGTAAAAAACCGTCCCTTCTTGTTTTGTGCTTCATATTCAGTGTTTGTGTCTTTTTGTTGTTGTTGTAGGACCAAAACTAGTTGCAGCTGCACATGTTGTAGATGTTTTGTCTGTATTTGATTTCTTTCTGCGACCGATAGAAAATACTATTTTGAATATGACGAATTTATATGGTTTGCGGAAATACAGAGAAGAATGGGAACAAATAGATATGGATACTCCACATGCGTACTTCGGATTTCTACTGCTTGCTGGTGTGTATCGTTCGTATGGTGAATGTGTTACAAACTCTGGAATGAGAAAACAGGTTGACCAATATTTCGAGACACAATGTCACTGAAAATATTCAAAAAAATTCATGGATGTATCAAATTTGACGATAAAGAAGAACGTAATGCCAATACTGCTTCTGTGCGTGATAAATTGGCACCGATACGCACCATATATGAAAAATGGAACCATAATTTGCAAGTTGTATACATTCCAGGCAAAAATGTTACAGTAGATGAACAGCTAGTTTCATTTCGTGGATGCTGTCCGTTTCGACAATACATACCGTTGAAACCGTGTAAAAATACGGCATAAAGATTTGGATTTTGGCCGATTCAGCTACCTGGTATGTTTACAAAACGCAAATTTATGTTGGTCGCAATCGCAACGCCGCTCCAGAGCGCAATATTGGACGCCGTGTTGTTTTGGATTTGGTAAATGGACTGTCGGAGAGGAATATCACATGCGACAAATTCTTCACATCTTATGAACTAGCTGAAAAGTTACATAAACCCCGAATGACTATTCTGGGCACTATACGGAAAAAAGGCCCATAATTCCTCCAGTATTGTTGGATATGAGGAAAAAAACCTGTGTATTCGAGCGTTACTGTATATGACCACAAACTACAAGCCATTTTACTATCGTATGTGCCTCGGCGTTATAGGTATGTTACACTGCTCAGTACATGGCACAATGCCGACGTTATAAGTGAAAATGCTGAGAAGAAACCGAATCTAGTTCAGGATTATAACAAAACCAAGAGTGACGTGGACACTATGGACCAGATGGTGGCTACCTACACCTGCAAATGGAAGATAAATCGGTGGCCAATGGCAGTATTTTGCAATATGTTGGACGTGAGTGCATTGAATGCATGTTATTTATATGTATATTTCGCTATTTCCGGCTTGGAAAAACAACAAAACCAATAAAAATATGCGTAGTCGAATATTTATTGAAGAGCTTGGAATGGCTCTTGTGCAAAAACACATAGAAAAGCGGAAATCTCAGCCTCGAAGGCTCAATATTGAAGCACTACCGGCGATTACCCATTTGCCAAAAACTACGAAACGCGGCCGTTGCTACATATGTAGGTACATATAAAAACAATAAAAATTTGTATTCAAATTGTTGTGATAATTGTAAGAATTATGTTTGTAATGATCATCATTATGATATTTGCGAAAAATGCGCTTAAAAATGTACTATGTATCTATAATCAGAGATAGATGCAAATTTTTTACAGTCAAAACTGTTGTCTCTTGAGCAATGGTGTATCCAAAATAAACTGCATTTTAATATCAATAAATGCAATATTATTAGTTTTTCTCGTAAGAACAACTTGGCACTACATACCTACCACCTCAATAGTACCGAGCTTAAAAGAGTCAATCATGTATTGGATCTTGGAGTAGTCTTGGATTGCAAGATGCGCTTTAATTTGCACTATGACAAAATTTTGTCCAGAGCCAGAACAGCTTGGTTTTATAAAAAGGCGAGCTACTGAATTCAAGAATATTTGGGTCACTACATCCTTATACTGTGCGTTAGTGCGGCCAATACTTGAATATGCCTGCATAATTTGGAGTCCGTCCTTCGATTTCCATAGCGAAAGAATCGAGTCTATTCAAAAGCAATTCTTACTATACACGTTGAGAGACATGTACATTGTACAACCCCCGTGATTATAATAGCCTTCCTTCATATGAATACAGACTCAGCCTTTTAAACTTAATGCCATTATCATCAAGAAGAACATTATAGGGCTCATGTTTCACATTCGATGTTATTAATGGTGCTATTGACAGTGAATATATTTCTAGTATGATATGTCTCAACGAACCAATAAGACGTACTAGGTATACTCGGCTGTTAACTGAATATCAGCACCAAACTACATACGCAAACAATGAACCCATCAGTCGATGCTGTAGAGAATTCAATAACGTTTCCGTATACTTCTCACCTTCCATGTCCAAATCCTCTTTCAAGCAAACCCTGTCTAAGTTCCTCGTTAACCAAAATTAACTCAGGCTTAAGTTAAATTACCTGTATATAAATAGTTACCCGTATGTATACCACATTTAAGCATGCCCTCTCTAAACTTGTTGGAAATAAGTACTTCTCTCTTTTCTTCTCCTCTTTCTAGTATGTAAGTACCTTTTACTCTTATTTTTAATTTTCTTTCTGCCCCCTTCTTTTTGACGTGTTCGTGAAATTATGTCATTTAGGTGGGCGGATTACGCCCACTTCAATTCGTACATTTTCGAACACCAAAACAAGGAAAGGGGAGAAGAATAAAATAAAAAAAAATAAATTTAAATTATGTTAGAATAAGTAAATTGCCTTGTTTGGCCAATAAATAAATAAATAAATAAAGGCACATAGCCACAAAAATAAGCATTTTTGACAATTTTCTCTTTCAAATTTTCATTACTTACAAATATATTTTCTAAATTTAAATTTATGAAAACAATAAAATAGAACTACAAAAATATAAAACAATCAGTTTTTTTTTTTAAAATTTTGAAAACGATTTTCTTGAATGTGTATCAAATTGATACAATGGGACCGATTCGATGCATTTCCTCGGGGACCGATGAGGGTTAATATCGGTATGAGTTACCGATGCTAAGGCAGATAGATATAAGCGACTATACCGAGAATAGTTTTTCCACAAAAACTAAATTTTTTTTTTTTAATTTTTTGTGTCGCCTGTGAAGAAAGAATGAGAAATAATAAGGGGGAAATTATCTTTGGATTTGATTTGTGAAATGAAATTCAGGTTCATCCTAATATACTGAATAACAAAAAGTTAATTGATATAAAATCTTATTAATATCTGATGAAAACTGATTGAGATTCGCAGTTTTCACCAGTTATTTCAAAAATGCAATGAAATTATATTTGTTTGTGTAAATCGAAAATCAAATCCTCTTAAAGGCTTTTAGTTATATAACATCTCTCTCATCTCAAACTCTCTTTTTGTGCTCTCAAAACTCAAAGCCTCTATTCGATTTTGCAGTTCCGATAGATTTCAATCTAGACCAGTTGATGAATAAATTGGCAATTATTCTTTGAAACCAAGTAGAATGAAAGATGCACTTCAGTTCTCAAGACCATTTCGATTTTTGAAAAAGCACTTTAAACTGCTCATTCATACTCACACTGAAAGTTCTTGTGGTCGGAAAAATCCACTAAAATGCTTTAACACCATTTCTTGTCTTAACGGTAAATCAAGGTCATTTAAAACCTAACATAAGCGGATATTAACAAGCAAACAGGTTGTTATTCTTATTTCCATCACTTGTTTTAACTGTAATGTAACACATAAGAAGTGTTTGTTGCCAATGCTATCATAACATATCTGTGCTCTGGTATCTAAATCTACATACACCCTTTTATCTTTTTCTTTTTTTTTTTTTTTGCATTTTATGGTAATAATGTCAGGTTGTAAGCCGAGAACCTTTATTTTCTTGCCTTCTAAGCGATGTTTTCCTGTTGCTGCCATGATTTCCACCGTTAATTTTCACCTTTTTTTGCGCATGCAAGGCAATCCAAGCACAGCTAGTTCTTTATGAGGTGCCACAGAGAAGACTGCAACTAACGTCTTTGCCGCTAGCCAAGTTGAAGTTGGCCCCAAAACAAACACAGAAAGCAACAAGAAGTAGTAAAAACAGACAACTGCATCTATCTAGCCATCGATGCCAGCCAGTTACTCTGCACAATAGAAGCTGTTAATGATATGTTGGCGAGGTGGTTATCTAGCCAAGTGCTGCTGTCTTTGTTGTGTTTGGTTGTTTTTTTTTTGTTTATTTTATTAATATTATTATTGTTGCTCTAATGTTGCATTGTTCGCAAATGCATTGCAAAGTTTTTGTGTTTTGTTTTTGTTGCAATAAATATGCTGTTGCTGCTATAGTTAGCTAGTTACTTAAGCGCTATTCATTAAGTGCTGAGTGTATGTGTGTGTGTATGTGTGTGCGCATAATTATGGCCATCGACATGCACCAAACTGATGCAACCAGATGCATTAGTTTGAGCAAAAAAAAAAAAAAATTAAACCTTGTCTGTCATCCATTTGTTGCTCTATAATGCGATACAACTGCACGAATATCGTATTACTTAAATGTATCTGTATCTCATTACCGTGGCTTATTCATTAAACACATTCATACTCATCATTTTAAACATTCAAATATTTATGCATTAGTGTCAAAGACATAAATTATTATATTGCTTAAATGCTGCAACTCTTTTTAGATAGATAAAACAATATTATTATATGGATACTGATGGGAAATAATAAAAATAAAGCTTTATTTTGTTTAATTTTCAATTCAGTAGGTTCTTAATTCGAGAAAAAATTTACTCTATTTTTAATACCAAAACAACTGAAACTGACATTATTAAAATGTTCTTCAAATTCATTGTTAAAAAAAAATATTAATAATTTAAGATGACGAAAGCGAAAATCGAAAAATCGTTTGTTAAAAACTATGGATTTTATAATGAAATATAGGCTGAGTTCCTAAATGCATTAATGCAAGGTATCAGTGACTTTTACTTTGAGGTGCTTGGTTGATCCACCAAAACTGCGCAACTAGATTATTATTTTTAAGCACGCCTTAGTTGCGCGGTTTTGGTGACTCTACTTGGCAACCTGCAAACCCTTTTCTCTACGAGTAAATAAGAGTTAAGTAGATATAAGTATTATTTTAAGCTTAAAAACTATTTCGTAACAATACTATTGCTCTGTCTTGAGTAGAAAAAGGTAAATTTTCTCCATTGTTTATTTGGAATTTAAATGATTGCTCTTAGTTATTGAAACATATACCTATAACGGTTAAAAGTGACGCAGAGCCTTAAAACATTCTTTAAGGCATGCATTAAATTCACTTCATAGTATTCAAGAATTCACGCTGTTTAATCAATTTTTTAAGTTATTCTCTGCGTGTTAACAGCATGAATGAAATGTTTTGTTTTTGGCCATAATAGTGCATACAAGTCTTTAATGGAAATACATATTTTGAAGGATTGACTGCTTAGAATTTTTTTTTTTTGGGCCTAAAATATTACAAATGTTTTTGAACTTTTTTCTAAGGTAGTGATAAGTTTTTCATGCTTCTAACTTGGCTTAAAGATTTGTTAACATGCTAGACTCACGCAGACACTCTTCTGTCGCCAGTCACGCGACTCTACGGTAACGCAATCAATTTCCGATGCCTACCGGCTTTATTTGACGACGACGTATGGCTGGTTCAAAACAATATGAAAAAAAAATAGACAATTACAGCTATAAAATAGAAATTATATTTTTGTATTGTTTTTTTCTTCTACTAGTTGTTGTTGGCCTTCTTTGATCGACCACTCAATAAAACTTGATTTTGTTAACAGCGCAACAACGAACGAACGGAAATGCATGCGGCACGGAGCAACGGAAGCATGAATAGACAGCTGGACGAATTTTTTTTTTCTTTGTTCCTTTATGCTTGTAAAAGAATCAGCATGGAAGCCGTACCCAATTTGTTTAGGCCAAGTTAATGAAGCTATCTATCTATCTATCTATATTGGTGGCTATTGAACTTTAGAATCAGTACTGAACACTGATGGAAGAACAAGTTCATTGAAAGCGATTCAATCATCGGGGAATCGTTGATTATGTATAAAAATTAATTCTATAAAACAGTTAACTGAATATGGAGGAGTGGCAAGCACATCATCAATTAGCTAATCAGTCAGCCATGCGAGTATGTTTGTTGGAATTTTATGCAACAATTAAAAAAAAAATAAAAACACCAGCTGAACTGAATTCGTAGTGATGCGACTTTGAACTGCTTTTGCAGGCCCGCTTTTTTCACATACACACTAATTTTTGCAGTTAGCCACTTACGGTGAGTGAATGAAGTTGGCCACAGTCCAATTTTGTTTTACGTTACTAAAAAATGCGTTACCGGAATGTTATAAAATTTATTGTTCTACAGTTCAGTTCAGTTAAGTTCAGTTCCTCGACACTTGGGTGCTGTTGTTGTTCATATTGTTGTTGTAGTTGCTGGTGCTGCTGTTATTTGTGCTCATCTTGAATACAAATTCAGCAACATGTGAAGCATTCTTTAACTATGTTTTTGGGCACGCATGTCGCGTTGTTTCTTCATTATTTTTATTATTATTGTTATTGTTATTATTCAACATTTTGCTAAAATTTTGTTAATATGCGCTTCTTTGCACTTAAAAAAAAAGTGCTGTTCGCTTTTTCTTTCTGGTTTTTGTTTTGGTTCAACGAACTGCGGTTTATACGCCTTACATAATCAGCTATTTTGTGCCAAATTCGGCAATATATATGTATATATATTCAAGTTGTTAGCAGTTGGCAGACAACATCATGAAGACAGGTTTTTTTTTGTATAGTAGGTAAGGTGTAATAATTTTATAAAATTTCAAGATTTCGCGCTAAAGAATTTAAATATAGTTTCTTGTACAAAATAATTAATATTACCTTCGGTCAAACTAAAATATCAGAAGCTTAACACATCTAAAGTCAACAAGTTTATTTACCCTGCAGGAAAATCAACTAATTTAAAAGTAGTTGATAAAGTAGTTTTTTGTCAACCACAACTAGTTGAAATTCTGACTTTTTTCCATAGAACGAACTCACTTATTTTGTATGGCGATGTCCGCTAAATAAGTCAATTGACTTTCGTCTGCATATATTTTCAACTACTTGTTAAATTAGTTATATTTAAATTATTTTTTTAATTACTTTAAAATAACCAATTGAAAACTATTACTGATGGCCTAACGTTAATAATATTTGATGAAATAACATGGTTAAATATATATAAACTTGTAATCTAATAAAAATTTGCAATTAAAACATGTCAATATGTCAACATCAGAGTAGTTGCCGCCTTAATATAATTAAAAGTAGTTCATATACTGTTTTATTTTAAACTAGTTTTTTAATTAGTTGTTTTTAAAAACAAGTTAGTTAGTTCCTATAGGGTATTTATAAGCCGTTATTTATTGCTCTCTCTACACTTCATTGTTAAAACTGTATTGAAGAGCAATTTATAGTATTGTTATTGCTTAGCTCTGTATATTACACACACGATAGTTCTTGAAAAAAAAATTGCACAAAACTTATCGGATTCAAATACTAATGGTTGAAAAAACATCAAACTTATTAATATAAAGAAGCTAGCATAACGAAAACTATGCAAATTACGAGCAAATTTGTTTAAATTTAGGTCAAGTTCAATGTTTGGAACAAAGTATGTAAATTTATTTTGTTTTTACAGCTGGTTGCTATAGCTACTTTGAATGTTGTTCAAGGCTTTTTAGAAAATTCAATTGAAAATAATTACACTGGTATACATAATAAAAAAAAAAAGTATGTATATTTGATTACACTATATTTTTCTTATGTGCTTTGGGCCACTTAACTCGAAAATCTTGCTAAGCCCGAGTGGCGGCTGTGTCGTAATGATTAAAGTGCGTGGGCATATGCCAAGAACTGTGGAAGACCCGGGCTCAAATTTATCTTTTCAGATTCTATTTACATTGAAAGAATGTTTCTGATTGGCAGTCACCTCTCTACAAGCAATGACAAGCCGCAGAGAGTAAAAATTACCATGTCAAGTTTCTTGAGAACATGAGCCGTTCGTAGTAGGCACAAAAACCAAAAAAAATCGACACCCGCTGAAAAATAATAGGCCTTCCCAAACATAATTTGCAGGAAGTATTAGCATGTTTCTTGGAAACAAGTAATCATAATTGGTTCCACATATAATATAATTAATTAATGCAATTTTTCTTTGTATATATATTACCTTTTATATATCACTTGTTGTTTGAATTTAAATACAATATAATTTGTTTTAAAGAAAATATGTGTTCATACAAATATATTGTAATTATAAATGAACTGAGAACACTTTAAGTCTATTACTATTTGTTTGCTTGGAAATATAATTTAGTCAAGAATAACATTAAATATTCACGGACAAATATATATTAATTGGAGAATACATAATTTAATTGCAGTCAAGCAATTATTTTCAAAACGATTATTAAGAACAACATAATATACTTACCGATGATTACACTATATTTACTTGGAAACATATTTTAGCAAAAGAAATACTAAAAGTTTTTCACTGTCATTATAAAATATTTGCTTACAAGTAATTGTTGGTTTGAAGCAAACAAAACATGCTTAGAAAACAGTATATAAGTTTTTCTCGGATTTAATTATGTTGAATAGTAACCATATTATGTTTATCCGACATTACAATAATTTTTATAAGCACACATTTTCTAAAGGGTCCGCCATCTAACGTTTTTTTTCCAACTAGTGCTTATGTCGTGAATGGTAACACTTAGCACATGTCTGATTTGACAGATAATTAGTTTTATCCTTCCGCTGAACGAATATGGTTGTGTATACGCTTGAACAACGCTGGGAAATATTGCGACATTACTTTACCGATTTTGCAAAAAAAAATCATCTCTTCAGATGAAGCTCATTTTGATCTTGGCGGGTATGTAAACAAGCAAAATTGTCGCATTTGGGGCACAGAAAACCCGCACGCATACATTGAAAAGCCGATGCACCCAAAACGAGTCACTGTTTGGTGCGGATTTTGGTCCAGAGGCATAATTGGGCCATTTTTCTTAGAAAATGAGCAAGGAGTGGCCGTTACAGACAATGGTCATCGTTATCGGGCCATGTTGAACGAATTTTTGTTCACAAAAATTGAAGAGGTGGATATTGGCAACATTTGGTTTCAACAGGATGGCGCTACGGGCCACACAGCCGAAGCTACACTCGATGTTTTGCGTCCTGTTTTTGAAGATCGCACTATCAGCCGCAGAGCTGATGTCGTTTGGCCACCTCGGAGCTGCGATTTGACACCGTTGGACAATTATTTGTGGGATGCCCTCAAAGATAAGTGTTAAGAGACAATTGACGCTTTAAAGGACAATATTTGTGAAGCAGCCATTTGAATGAAATTATTTTCCATTATTAACCGGAAGGATCGTACAAATAAAAAATAAAAAATAAAAAAAGAATAAAAAAAGAAATTTGAGAAAATATTCAGTAGTTTTTTTTTTTTTGCATTTTCAAAAAAAAAAATGTTATTTGGTGGACCCTTTAGTTGGATAAAACCTTTTCAAGTTGCCAGCGAAGCACCCGCCCTATCAGCAAAGTTGCTTCAAAACTCACCTATTTTTTCTGCTGAACCGCCTTATTTTTCTTTTAGTTTGTTTTTTATTTTATTAATTTAAAAACACAAACACTTTTAATTTAAACAAACATTTTCAGGAACACTTTTCACAAGAGCTAAACTTTTCAACACGTTTGGCGCGGCTGCTTGAAACTTAAAATGACGCCAAGACTTGGCAACTGCTAAAAGTAAGCGCATAAAGCAACAAGGTTTCCGCTATTTTTCGTGCAATTGCAAACGAAACAGATATATGTATGTCTAGGCGAAACACATAAAAGAAAGGAGTTTATTATATTTTATATAATATATATACAATATATTTTTATTGGGTAGAAACACACAATTCTATTTTGTCACAAGCATATTAATGTAGACGTTAGTTTTTTAGCTAAGGCAATTATATTAATCTGGGACACAACTAATAT
The DNA here is from genome assembly GCA_914767935.1 of Coremacera marginata. NCBI lineage: Eukaryota > Metazoa > Arthropoda > Insecta > Diptera > Sciomyzidae > Coremacera > Coremacera marginata. The sequence continues at coordinate 41,042,525 of OU612047.1, read as the reverse complement.
CTTCTTATATCGAAAAATAATGGTATTGAAGGAAAGTTCTTAATCATTAGGTGGTTCCCTCTGAATATTTTGTTTTTGAATCCAAACATTTATAAACATATTTTTTCTCTGCGTGCATGTTATAAAATTGATTACTATGCTATCATTTTCAAATTGTATGTTTTCATAAAAAATTTTTGAATTTTTTAAATATTCACATATTAATTGATAACATTATGTTGTTACATTGATGAAATCTTTCTTAAGCTATTTTTTGATCACAAATTGTTTTAAATTGAAAACTATGTTCTCAAAAACTGGCTTAAAATAAATATCATCAAAATAACAACATATGTAATCAATTTATATGTGAGCATTTAAAAAATTAAAAAAATTTATATGAAAAAATACAATTTGAAATGATAACACTGTGATCAATTTGAAAACATGTCGATTTTTTTCGGTGTACTACACAATTGATCATATAAAGATCGGTCAAAGTTCTTTTACAGGTTGAAATGGCCAATTTGTATTTTTTTTATTAACTCGACATTAAAATGAGAACATTTTTTTGTGGATAGGTTTTCGAAAGAAGAGTTTTTTCATTTTTATACCACCACGCGTACTGCGTAAAGAGTATATGAACTTTATCACCACTTCGATTATAACGTCCATAAGGAGGCGTGGCATTTATAGAAGAGTATATATTTTTGATCAGCATCAACACCTGATGTCGATTTAGACATGTCCATCTGTGATCACGATTACATCTGTAATTTTAAAGCTATCGTGATAAAATTCGAAATGTAATTAGAATATAAAAAATAAAGGTCAAGTTCAGAAATGAGTTAAGTCGGATGAAAACCACGGCTACCTTCATTACAAAGTGACTTTATTTAATGGTTTAACGTGTCGGTGAACTCTCTTAAAATTTCATAAAAATTTAAAATAATGTTTAAAAATTTAGTTTTGATTTAAAATATAGGTACCTTCTACTATAATATTTGGCAACATTGGATGAAAACCACGCCTACCTCCCATACAAATTTACTTTATTTAAACGGAAAAATCTATTAAAATTCCACAAAAATTAATGATATGTCATAATATTTTGTACATTAGCGTTGATATTTAATATAAGCCCTCACTATGAAATTTTGGCAAAATCTAATGAAAACTGCGCCTACCTTCCATACAAAGTGGTGTCGTCCACATTGTAAAATCTTTAAAAATTTCATAAAAGTAACCCTGCAAACATTTGGAAGGCGATTGGAAGAGAAGCTGGTTTTGCGATGCACTTGCGATTTGCCCAAGGGTTCTTTAGAAGATTGATCGCTTTTCGATCGTCCAAGCGATTAATGGGTGATTCAAGAAAAATGTTCAAAATCTTTCGTCGCTCATTCCCGCGATCGATTAATGCGCGATTCAAGAAAAAATTTTCAAACTCTTCCTTCGCTCATTCCAGGGATGGTATGATCGATGCGCGATTCAAGAAAAAATTCTAGCGATCGTTAGAAGATCGATCGCTTTTGAAGCTTGTGAAAAAAATGTCGAATATTTTCTTAGCGTTCAGAAGCAACGACGCGTTTTTATTTTTTTTATTTTTAATTTTTTAAATAAAACCATTTTTTACGTTCAACAACGATACTTCACAACATATCGCTGAGGACCCGTTTTTCCAAATAGTTTCACCTCTTTTAGGACTTCTCTTGGTGATTCGCTTGCGGCTCTTTCCAGTGAATAGCTTAAGATCCCTTTCGGCTCGATTCATTCGCTACTCTTCTATTTGCGTATCTCTAACAACCATTCTTGGCAATTTGCGACTCTCTCAAGCGAATCGCTTAAGGCCCCATAAGCGATTCGTTCGCGAATCTTCCCAGCGAATCGCTTAAGGCCCCGCTAGGCAATTCGTTAGCGAATCTTCCCAGCGAATCGCTTGCGAACTCTTCAGGCGATTCATTTACAAATCTTCCAGGCGAATCGCTTTTATGGCCTCAGCTGCTCCACTGTCAGCGATACCCGGATCACTCTCAAATGAGCTCGCCGGCGATTGTCTCATCTGCCAAGCGATTCTCTGGTGATTCTGAGGCGATAGAAAATGTTTGCCGGGAAATTTACTGGCTCAACATGTAGCATATAAGTTCCGCTTTTTATATGAACTCTGACTATGAAATTTGACATAATCCGATGAAAACCACGCCAAATTCGCATACCAAATGCCTTCATTTACATTCACAAAATCTAAAAAAATGTCTTGAAAGCGTGTAAGCTTTTGGTTTTTATAAACTCTCTTTCAATTGATTGATATAAGCCCTCACTATGAGATTTAGCAAAATCTAATGAACGTAATATAAACTGTAAAACCTCTTGAAATTCGTCAGAAAAAGGTTACAAAAGTCAGATGGTTCCATAAATAGGTCAGTGAGAAATAATTTTTTGGAATTTTTAAAAAATTTTCCAATTTAACAATTAACAATTAACAATAAAGAACCAACAATGAACAATTAACAATTGACAATTAACAATTAACAATTAACAATTAACAATTAACAATTAACAATTAACAATTAACAATTAACAATTAACAATTAACAATTAACAATTAACAATTAACAATTAACAATTAACAATTAACAATTAACAATTAACAATTAACAATTAACAATTAACAATTAACAATTAACAATTAACAATTAACAATTAACAATTAACAATTAACAATTAACAATTAACAATTAACAATTAACAATTAACAATTAACAATTAACAATTAACAATTAACAATTAACAATTAACAATTAACAATTAACAATTAACAATTAACAATTAACAATTAACAATTAACAATTAACAATTAACAATTAACAATTAACAATTAACAATTAACAATTAACAATTAACAATTAACAATTAACAATTAACAATTAACAATTAACAATTAACAATTAACAATTAACAATTAACAATTAACAATTTTCCCCATGGTGCGCCATCTTTTATGTCGGTATGTGAATACTTAAAAACAACTGATTTTCATATATATTATTATTAAATAATTCTTCACAATTTTTTTTGGATTCATTTTTGAATACCACTCCAATCAATTGGCCACACAGTACTTATAGACCTATTCTTGAAAGTTTACAATAGAAAACCAGTATTTTTCATATATCTATATAAATGTTGTGATTTTTTTTAAAACAAAATTTGAAGCTCAAAAATAAGAAATTATGATAAAAATTGTCAGCTGCTTTTCATATATTGACAATTCCATTGACAAATTTTGTTTTTAGGCTTCAAATTTTGTTTTGAAATCAAAAACTTACAACAAACACAGATATATGAAAAATACTGGTTTAATATTGTAAATTTTCATGACAGACCTATAGTCCCATAGAAAAAAAAAAACACAAAAATTTATTGATTCCATATAGAGAAATATTGTAATCATTTTAAAGATAAAACGTCCACTAAAATAAATTAAAATCAATTTAAAAAAACAAAATTATATGTGCGACCTCTAGAGCTTCCAAAAGTTGACTATAACATATGCATTTTTAGTTTTACCGCATCTTGGCAAAGGGGTAAAAGAAAAAATAAATTCATAATACTACAATTTTCCAACAAAATCATAGGTATTTACTTTTTATAAAGATAATAAAGTTTCTGATTTAAGGTTTATTAAATTGTGACAATAAAATAAAATCGAAAAATTTGGTATAACTTCAAATTCGAGGCTTTTTCGCGCATAACACTACAAAATTGTAATTTTTCGAAAACATTTAAAAACAAAAACGTCAAAACTACTAAAATTTTATATCAATTTCATTAAGTATAGGCTCTTACCTAGTAGAAAAATTAAAAGTCTGTTACGACTTCATCTGACTCTTGAAAATATTTAATTTTTTCGAACTGTCTAAATCGCCTTTTTGCGCATATGTTCACAAAATATAAATTCAGAAAATCGTAGCGTAGTCATTAGTCAATAGCAGTGTTCACATTATCAAATTTATCCGCCGCTAATGTGGATAACTTAGTATATAAGTATATATATGAACATTGTTTTGTTGCATCTTTCCTTAAGGTTATATATAAATTGGTAAAATTCGTAAACGTTTGTTTTTACTTGCTATGTTGACCCTGGGATCTAACCGATTTCGACCATTTTCAGTACACATCTATAACTCTCGATTTGACTGACGAAGTTTTGTAAAGATCGGTCAACCTTGGGATGTACCTCCCATACAAAATCAAGTAACAAATATATATAGGTTCTAGGGAAGTACCCATAGGGTCTGACGAATTTCAACGATTTTCAGTACACATCAACTCTATTGGCACACTTCTAACGAATTTTTATTAATATCGGCTTACCTTTGTATGTGCTTCTCATACAAAATCACTTAAAAAATTATTATATGTCCAAAGGAGGTACGCCTAGGGACTAACAAATTTCAACTATTTTTGAAATTTTTTTTAATTGGCTTAATCTAGCCAAGCATACAAAATTCCATAATAAGAGGAGCCCTCCCCTGTGGGCTGTCTCCATTGGCCAAAGCAAAATGTACCCTTTTTGCTACGTTCTTCATAACTTTTTTCATCTCGAGCGGTATAGCGATGATTTCGACACGGTTTGCCTTGAGCTCGCCAATGGTCTGAGGATTACTGGCGTACACTTTACCTTTTAAATAGCTCCACAAAAATAAGAAGTGGTTCTAAGTGACAATACGACACATGTGGGTTCTCGGCAGCACTCTCTCTAACGGATTCAACCAGTTGATTGAAATGTCTTGGGCGTTGATGAACGGCATGTGAACGATCCCCCACTGTCTCGTGCCCAGCTAAATTCGACACCAAACGACAAATAGTGTTGTGAGATGGTGCTTGTTGGCTACGATATTTTCGACGATATGCACGTTGAGTTAACGCAGTTAACAAAAAAATTTTGGCGCGTTGTTTCTGTGACCCCTTTCACATTGGTCAAGAATTGAATTCAATTTTCAGAGTTTGTAGGCAATTCGCCGCAAATCGGAAGCGACGAAGGGGAGAAAAAGTTGACGGTCTCGATGTCTCTGTACCGTCAATTTTTTCGTGTTCCCTTTTGTTCTTTTCGCATTTTTCTCAGATTACTTCATTTTGTTTTTGTGTATCGTCGTGCATCTCTCTCTCTTATTAATTTATTGGCTTCAGTCGCTTACGTTTGCTTGGTAGGTGTTCATACATCAGTCAAATGATTGAAGTATATCGCGATTTTTTACTCTCTTTAACTCTCTCTGAAAATATTGATTGACGCTTGCTCACACACGATTTTTTGATTGAAGCTCCGACTCAGGCATTTGTTACTTTTCTGCTACCTACTATTATGTGAATTCATATCGTGCTGTGTGCATTACTTTATTTGGGTGTTTCTTTTATTAAGTTGTTTTGTGTGCATAATAATTTTACAAAATGGAAAACAATAGCGGAAATATAGTTGATCTTTTAGGATTAAAACTGATCACATTAGGAAATCAATACGCCGGAAATTATACCTATTTGAATGACCATCGCATGCAAGTCATAAAAAACAAAAGAATTAATGAAATTATTGCAGGAACTAAAGAAACAACACCTCTTTTTCACTTCAAAAAACTACCTTAAAACAACAAGTAAAATAATGCAACCCTTTGACTGATTGATGCAGGTCTGGAGCTGAATCAAAATTTTGACTGACGAGAGAAGATTTTGGAGATCATTTTCGCTTTGAGATAAAGTTCATTTTTTTTTTACATAGGAAAGCAACAAAAAATTTTGATTGATTCAATCATTTGACTGACGTATGAATACCTCCTTGCTTTAAATTTTAACAAAACAAGCAAAAAAGATATGAAATTGAATTCAATTCTTGACCAATGTAGAAGCTTTCGTCAAATCCAAAAGAGAACGTCAAGGGGACTATGTGTAATGATTAGTAGTTAAAATTATACTGAATTGATATTTCAAAAAACGATCTACTCAAATCAATCAGCTGATAAATGTTAAAGTTATTTAATGCTTGTACACCGACATAAATTATGATGCACCCTGTATACATTTAGAACTTTTAATCAAATCGAATTTTGGTTCGAAACTATTTCCGTCATATCCGCCAAGTAGTTTTTTTGCTGTCAGTCTGCTATTGCATTTATTTATAACGGTATTTTGCTTTAATGTATAAGATTTCACATAAAATATGCTGTCACAAAATAAAACAACCTGCTGCTGCATAATATGTGAGAAAATTTGTCAAATACATTTCATACTAGTATCTATGTATCCGTTACTCAGTGTGAAAATGTGCCTTGAAGTGGCCATTAATTCAAATTTGAATGGTACAAAAAAAAAAAATTCCAAAATAAAAGAAATAGTGTTTGTATTTTGGCGCACATACAATAAACTAGAGTAGTTGCAGTTGCAAGCGTTGCAGATACATCTTGTTTATTTGCAAGATACACTCTGCCACATACGATGAATGGATAAACGAAATCTTGGCGCTGCGAAAAGCAACACGAACTATATTAAATTCTCGGTTAGAAAAATGTTGCCGTGGCTGTTTCCTCAACAACGGTTGTTTTTTTTTTAATTTTTTTTCTTTACTTGATATGTGCAGCATATTTATGTGGGAAGACGGAGTGAAGAATGAATGCGACCAGAAATAAAACGCGCGCTACTTGCGAAAGTATCTCAGGTTTGTGGAGATTGTGCGTTTGAAATGAGTGCAGCGGAAAATTTGTGTTATTTTTTAATATAAATAAATTTAGTTACGGATTGAGATAAAAAAAGTATTTTTAGTATGAATTTCTTTGCCAAAATATTGTCCGACAAGTTGTTGTTATTTTTGAAAAATGTGCCCAGCATTAGGAAAGAGTTTCGAAATTCGTAAAGTTTTTAGTGCAAGCTAATATTTTCTGCTCCCATTGTTGAATATTAGCTCAAGTATTTCTACAACACAATTGCTTGTGCACAGAATCGCTTTAAATTTTTTTCTAGTCTTTATGTATTTCCTTGTTGTCTTTTTTTTTTTTTACTATGTTTTTCCTGCATCTTAAGTAAACATCATTATTTTTGACCTCGAAATGTATTCGCTGTTTCGCAATTAAAAGAAAAGTAACACCTTCCTATCGCTTACTAGTGCATGTCTTAGGTCATCGTTACAAATTCTTGTTCGCTAGAAGCCGTTTACACTTTCACGTACACACAAGTGCGAATGTGTTTTTAATTTCTGGCGTTTAGCAATTAACATCAAAGTGGGGCTGCCAATTCAGTTATTATTGGAAAAAAATAGCAACAATTCAAATTGATTTGTTTATCATAAACAAAAGCAAAGTTTAACAATTAAATTAAATTCCCTAAATTTTTGATCATTTTGCTATAGATTTTGAAAAATTCATGTTGTGCTGTGAATTTTTTTTTTTGTTATTTTTTCCTTGAACTTAAATTGTAGCTCTTTGAAGTATAGAACCGTAGTTTACGATTTGGCAAAATTTATGGAAATTTTTTTACTGTTTTTGAGAAAATGTGTTTAGTTTGTAATTAACTACACATAATATAACAATCTACTTATTTTTCCCTCTTCACCTAGCTGCACAGTGCACTGAGTTCATATAAACAGGGCACAAAAATAGTTGTCTGAGTTGTCTGATCTTTATACAACTTTTCTTCCAAGTTAAGCCAGATTTTAGGCAATTCTTATAATTATTTCACAAATTGCTTTCAAAAATCGAATTTTCGACATTTTAGAGAGATTATTGTCTCTGCTTTTTCCAGTATTCTCTCTTTAAAAAAATATGCTCAAAAATAAACTTTTAGTTTAGCTGTTGTAAAATTAAAACGATAAATGTATAAGAAAAAAGCCAGTTGGAGTTTAGGCAATTTCATAGTTTAATATTTACAAGCGAATATTTTCTCTCCTCTCTTACCTGTTTCATAGAAAAGCATTTGTTCCTACTCTTATCTGCATCAATTCAATATGGAAAAAGAAAACGAAAAAAAAAATAGTAAATGTATTGAATTGCAATGTCAGTATAAATTCCTAGGAGTTTTTGATGTTTTTAATTTTTAAAGTTTATATAACAGTCATTTTTTTTGCAGAATTTGTGTTGTCACCGCTTCGTGTCAGGAGTGTTATGGTTTACTATATTTGCCTTATTCTTTATTTTAGTTACTGATATGACGACAAGTGCATAACTGCAAGAAAACACACAGTCTTATGAATAAGCTGCATTTTAAAGTTTTCAATAAAGTTGAATCTGCAGATTATGGTAAGTAAAGAGTAATATGTTAAGAGTGTTATTTTAAGGTTAAAAGTATGATTTTGCGGTTTTAAGTATTGAAAATAAAAACAAACGTGTTTGTATTTGATTGCTTAATTTTTAACTGTTTCCTCTATTTTAACTTTTTAATACAGAATTTTTTTTCAACAAAAATATTAACAAAACTACAAAAATATCAACAACAACGTTGATATTATTCGCAGTCGGATTACAAAAACTTTCTATTAATTTTTTTAAAAATTTTTATCTTCAGACAACTAAATTATTAAATGCTAAAGTTTAGAAATTTTTAGAAGACACATTTTAAAGGTATAACACTCAAGACACAAATCGTATCCACTTTCGCAAAAATAAAAAAAAATAAATTTAACAGAATTTTTTAAAAAGCGTTACAATGATTTTGGAATCTACATTAATTTTCACAATAGCAGCAATAAAAATAAAAGTATGTGGGTAGAAGTGAAACTTCTCACTCTTAATGTTCTTTGGCATTTTCTATTAAAAGCAACATCAAAAACTTTTGAACGCCACGTTCAAACGATCGCCGTGTGACATCAGCCCTTAAGGCAATGCATGTCAAACAAAATAAAAAACATTTTTTCTTTTGTTTTGTTTTGCAGCCCAACACTGCATTTATATGTATCTCTCTTTTCACCTTGCGCGAGTCTCATTTGTTTTTTTATGTTGTGCTGTGCTAGCTGAGCAGCAAAAGAGAAGAATAACATGGAGTTTATTGAAATTTTCGCAACACAAACACGGGAAAGGAAAATGATCAAGCAATTCGTAGCATCGTGGATGATTTCTTAAAAACTGAACACCTTAAATAAACAAACCATACCTACTTATTATAAAAATTTCGAAATAAAAGTTCCCCTATGCTGTGCTGTAGCACAATTATGACATTTTAAAAACTGTTTCATAAAAATTGACCCAGTACTTTTACCTGGTTTACCTGGAAACAAAAATTTGCACTTTAATTTTATATTAAAGTATAGAAA